>CAUYLG010033123.1:0-165575 GCA_963573385.1 Cacajao melanocephalus | reverse complement strand
ACTCAGTTGGGAGCTCTGTGAGGCTCTCATCGTCATATCCCCAGGACTCAGCACACAGACCCTGATATAAAATAGAAATACAATAAATAGGGCTGGGCGCAGTGGCTCATGCCTATAATCCCAGCATTTTGAGAGGCTGAGACGGGCAGATTATGAAGTAAGGAGTTCGAGACCAGCCTGACCAACATGGTGAAACCTCATCTCTACTAAAAATACAAAAATTAGCCAGGCATGGTGGTGGTGTAGTCCTGGTTACTCGGGAGGCTGAGGCAGGAGAATCGCTTGAACCTGGGTGGCAGAGGTTTCAGTGAGCTGAGATCACACCGCTGTACTCTAGCCTGGTGACAAGAGCAGGACTCCATCTCAAAAAACAGAAAAAGAAATACAATGAATACATGCTGGAGGATCCACTGAACCTAGCTATTTGCCCAAGCCTGACTCAGAGCCCTCATAGCAACCCACTGAGGCTGATGTGACAACCCCATTTTACAGCTGGGCAAACAGAGGCCCCTAGAGCCCAAGCAGCTTTCCCAAGGTCACAAAGCTAATGACCTGCAGCAGAGTTTCAAACATACAAAGACCCGGCTCCTAATGACCCGCTTGGTGCTCACAGCATCGCAGCTCACAGAGAGTTAATATCCGTGCACAGTAAAATCGAGAGTGAAGTTTATTACCAACGAATTGCAATTCACAAAGCCAATGTTCTAATTGTATAGTGAGGCCTTGGTTCCACGCAGCGCCTTTTGGTTTCCCAAAATGCTTTCTTCTTCTTTCAAGCACTAGATGCTCAAGAACAGAATGTCAAAGTGGGCAGAACAGGAGTCCGATTCCATTGTATAGGTAAGGACGCTGTGGCCCGGAGAAGGGAAGAGATTAGTTCCTGGTCACCGAGAAAAGAAGCAACAACAAAGACCTCTGACTGCCACTGCCAGGGCTTGATGACTTTCACCAGCAACAGGCATGCACGTGGCTGCATCTGCAGAACGCTGCCAGTCTTCCCAGGGAGCCCAGCTCGCCTTCAGCTATTTACTCCCTCCAGCGTCTGGCTCATGACGTTCCAACCCCACAGGAGCCATTTCTCACCTACTTCCTCATCGCCTCACTGCTTTCTCATTGCCCACTCAACCATCTCTCCCTCACAACCTCCCTCCACAACCATTTCTGAGCCCCACTTAAAAGCAAGTATATTAACCAATCTGGAAGGTGGCTCTTTCTTTAAGTCTTCAGGTGCAGCCCAGGACATACCCCCGGACTGGGATGGGCCACACTTGCTAACTTGATGAATCCTAGACAGTCACCCCCTCACACCATGTCCCCCAGGAGCACAGACATGGTCTATGGGGGGGTCACCAGGCTTCTCTGCCACCCTAGTGGAAACCAGGAGCTAGAACTTCAGGAGCCCTGGGGGCTGACAGCTGTGTTACTCCATCCTCAGTCGCTCTTTGAGCTCCCTGCCTCTCCCTTCCCTGGAAAAGGAAAACCTACCGCAAGGTAACCCACTCGTTCCTGCCCAGGATGCTGCATTTACACCATAGTTAAAATCCACAGGGATGCTGGGTGCGGTGGCTCACGCCTGTAATCCCAGCACTTTGGGAGGCCAAGATGGGCAGATCACTTGAGGTCAGGAGTTCGAGACCAGCCTGGCCAACATGGTGAAACCCCATCTCTACTAAAAATACAAAAATTAGCCAGATGTGGTGGTACACGCCTCTAATCCTAGCTAATCGGGAGCCTGAGGCACAAGAATCACTTGATCCTGGAAGGGAGAGGTTGCAGTGAACCAAGATCATGCCACTATACTCCAGTCTAGGGAACAGAGTGAGACTCTGTCTCAAAAAAAAAAAAATTCCACCAGGAGTTTGGGGGAGAGAGGAGGCAGGTGAGGGTTTTGGGAGTGAACCAAGAAGAAGTGGTAAAGCCTGGCTTGGGAAGCAGAGACCCAAGTTCCAGCCTGACTGCCCAGGAACAAGCACCTTCCTTTCTCTGAGCTTTGGAACCTGGGCTTAATGCGATTGTCTCTGAGGTTATCAGAGATTATCTCCTAATGCTAACCTTCCTGGATTCTTCATGCCGTTTGCCCACACAGGCAGAAATGCCATGCTGACGGGAGGCTGCAGGGCACAGGTGTTAAGGCACGTGGGTGTTGTGGGCAAACAGAGAACTCCATGTTCTCCCTTGGAAGCTGTGTGACCTTGGGCAAGCTGCTTAACCTCTCTGAATCCCAGATTCCACATCTGTAACATGGGCCAATAATTACAGGATTCTTGGGATGACAAATGAGACTATGTGCCTAGAGTTCTTGACCCCAGTGACCAGCTGGCACAGAGTAACTGTTCTCAAATAAATGGCCTTGCCTTTTCTGCGAAACACCCATATGACCTGCTGCCGGCAGGACTGAGTTTAATTTTCCTCATCCACAGCTTCCACAATGTCAACCCCAGCTTTAGCAATGAGTCCTGGACACAAAAATGGAGAGGCAGTTTTCCCAAGTGGAGGGAGATCCTGACATTTCCTTGTGACCTTCTTCCCTGTGGCCCCTAAACCAACTCCAGGACTCACCGACCCAGCTAGAAACTTTGTCCTCATGCTGAGTAGTTAAGGAGCAGGGCAAACAGGCCCTTCTCAGCCAACTGAGATAGGGGTTATGAGGAGGGTGTGGCCATACTGAGGAAAACACACACACACACACACACACACACACACACACTCAAATTCATGCTCTTTCCAAAGAGTCCAACAAACAACAACAAAAAAACGTGCATGTGCCAGGAAGGTCCTGCTAACAGCAAAACTTTACTGAACACCTATTATGTGTCAAATTATAAAAGCCTTTCTATGGATTCAGATCTCATTATCTAATCCTTGTACTCATCCAAGGAGGAAAATTATTATGCCCATTTTATTTTATAGGTGAGGAAGCTGGTTTGAACCAAGCTGTTTGAATCCTTGATCACTTGCAACTGAAACTTGCACGAGGTAAAATGATTGGAAGCAATCGCAGTGTCCAGTAGTAGGTGATCATTGAAAGAAACTGGGATATTTCCACTCAAAGGAATAATATTAGCAGCCGTTAGCAGTCATGCTATTGAAGAATATCAAATAATGTAAACATTTTGCTATGTTAAGTGGACAAGCCAGTTGGAAAATAATATATATCTAGTTTGAGTTCATTAAAAAAAAAACAGTAAAATATGGAGGAAGAGGAGGAGGAGGACAGGAAAAAGAAAGAGGGAGAAAGTGAAAGAGAAGGACATGTTTTAAAATGTTTACAACAGGCCATGCACAGTGGCTCACACCTGTAATCCTAGCATTTTGGGAGGCAGAGGAGGGTAGATCACCTGAGGTCAGGAGTTCAAGACCAGCCTGGCCAACATGGCAAAACCCTGTCTCTACTAAAAATACAAAAATTAGCCAGGCCTGGTGACAGATGCCTGTAATCCCAGCTACTCGGGAGGCTGTGGCAGGAGAATCACCTGAATCTGGGAGGCGGAGGTTGCAGTGAGCCGAGATCGTACCACTGCACTCCAGTCTGGGTGACGAGAGTGAAACTCTGTCTCAATTAAAAAAAAGTTTACAATAATTATCATGAGGTAGTAGGTAAGTTCTTTTCATAGATAAGTTTGCCATTTTTCCTTGTGGGTATTTTCTAAAAATAACAGTTCCTTTAAAAAATAAGAATAATGAACATATACTATTTTTAAAAACGAACAGATGAATACCACCTCACATCTGCTTGCTGCTTCATTCTGACCTTGGGCACTTCCATCCTCACTTGCCCCTTCTGTGAAAGGTGAAATGTATGGTTGGGCTCTTTGAGGCTCTTTAAGGCTCTGACCGCCTATGACATTCTGTAACCCCCACACCTTCTCCTCTGTTTAAACTCTAATATGATGTGTTGTTTTCTGCAATACATCCATTACACAACACGCGGGAACACATGAAAATCACAAAAAGGAAAGGATGCAATCAGCCACCAGCCTTAGCCACTTTTTGTATTTGGAGGCACGGCATGTATTGCTGGATTGGATCCTCATAAATAATTAGGCAATTAACAGATGAAGAAAGGCTCAGAGAGGTTACACAACTTGCCCAAAATCACACAGCACGTTAGGGCACAGTTGGGTCTGTATCTACAAATAAAGCATTATCCTCCAGATGAATCCTTAGTGGTGGACTGAGTGCGCCTCCTGGACCCTGAGACCTCCCCTCCTGGTCCTTGGCTGTGGTCCCAGGACCCCGAGGAGACTGACAGCTGGACATCCCACCCTGGCCATGATCCCAGGCTCCTTCCCCAGAATAAGCTGAGTGGGGTGGAGCCGGGGATTGGAGGGAGAATGCTGGCAAGGACTTAGGGGCTGATGTGGGAGCGGCACTGGGCACAGAAGGTCTCACTTGGCCATGGAGCTGGAGTTCGCCTGACATTTGGCAAGGAAGCCCAGAGCCAAGATGGAACTGCAAGCTGGGGTGCAGGAGGAGGGGGGAGTGAGAACGTGAGACTTTGGGGGTAGGAAGTCTAGGTCATCTCTGGTAGATCCGCCCTTTGCTGTTTCATTTCAGAACTTATCTGATAACCTCATTTATAGACGGGGGCTTTTCCTTCCCTCGGGCATGCATGTGTAAAGTAACAAGATAACGTGTTTGCGCACAGGACATGCTCAGAAACGGGGGGCTTCTTTCTGTTAGCTCCTCCTGGCTCCCCTGGCCAACTGCAGCGCCTCTTCCCCATCACCTACCCTGACTCAGCCCCCAATGCCTTGGCACAATGGATAAACCTTCTTAGGGCACCATCCTGTCAGGTATTTCCCCTGCTTAACGACCATCGGTGGCTCCTGTCACTTTCAGGTTAAAGGTCAGACATTTTGGCCTGGGATTCAGGCTCATACCAACCTGTTTGCAAGTCAGGGGCTGCTGCACTGCCTAACTCACACCATAGACTACAAAAGCCATCTCACAAAGGTTTTCTTCCCAAATCTCATACTTCAGGGGAGCTGCAGTGGGGGGCAGCCCTTCTGGCCTGGCTCCATTGGGCTCTGCCAAGAAGTCCCCAACTCCAGGCTGCCAAGCAGAAGCAAGGCTGGCCTTCCATCTCCCACCACCCTTCACCTGCAGCTCTCTTAAAAAAAAAAAAAAAAAAAAAAAGAAGGTAAGAAAAAGTCCTGATTTGTGGTGGTTACTAATTTTGATGGTGTTAAACACTCTTACTGAAATTGGCTATAACAATTTCAGGCTATTGACATGACTGCATGCAGCACTGGGAAGAGATGGGCATAATCCGCTCTCCTGAGCTGACACCAGCACACCCTGCGCACCCCAAAGTAAGAATGAGCTAACACCAGTGAAAAGCTGTGTGACTCTAGTCAAGTGGCTTAAACTCTCTGAACCTCAGGCTTCTATCTGTACAACAGAGAGAGCAGTAACACCCACTTCAACAACACCAGGTAACGGACATAATCTAGATGATCAACAACAATGTTTTGAGCACCTACCGTATGTAGGGCTCTGCGCTAGACAGGCACTAGGGAATAACCACGGTGATAAAACAGATAAGAGCCTCTGCCCTCCTGAACCTCACTTCTTGCAGTAAAACCCCTGGCACAGTGGCTAGAATGTAGCACTCAACAAATATTAGCTATAATATTAGCTAATAATACCAATGGTATTATTGTTGTCATTATTCCTTCCTTTCTTCGAGCCTCAGTTTCCTCATTTACTTAGAATGTGGACTGAGCAAAAGTTTTCAATGATGCCACCTCACTGGAGCCTATGGTGGCTAAGTGGGCATTACCAACCTCATTTTATGGAAGGGAAAACTGTGGCACTCAGAACTGAAGCCAGGCTGGGGATCTAAACCTAGGGCTTCTTACTCCTGGTCTCCAGATCATTCCCACCCTCCAGGACCGAGGAAACATAAAAAGGACCAGGCATTCGACTGAGGATGTGAATGCTTTAAAAATACTCTTCCTTCTCCACACCCCAAGAGGGGAAACTGAAAGGTCCACGTTGTGCACCAATTTCCAAAATACCCTCTAGGATGACGGCCTTGCAGTGCTGGGACCATTCCCGGTCTCTCTGGAAACCCCGATCCTAGCGCCTCTGGCAGAGTCTGCAGGACGGTGGGAGCTGATGAAATCCCCTTGCAACAAACAGCCCCAATCACATGTGTTAAATGCAAACCAGCTGGACTTTAGGCGGCAAAGGCCCCATGTGGGCATCGTCTCCCTCCTGCAGAAGAACTGTGAGACTGCCCCGGGAATAAACCCAGAATCCCAAAACACCATAGGTTCCACTCCCCTGTAAGTAAACCAGACTTAAGCCCCCTCTATCAGATGGGCAGCCATTCTGTTTCATTAACAAAACAGCCCCCAAATAAAACCCACCAACTCCAGAGGAGGCTCCTGGAAAAGTCTTTTGGGAAGTCCCTGTGGGTATCTAAGTTCAGTCTTTCATGCTTCAGTTCCAGCCCATTTCTTCTCCATCTGTTCTAGAGGACAGGAACAATGTCTCTTTTCACTGCAGCCTGTCTCAGCTTCTCTCTGCTCCGACATAGCCCGGATTTGTTATCAATAATTTTCCCTTCCGACTATCTCAGAAGCAGATTTTTAAACATAGGTAATGATGGGCTCCAATTCGTCATTTCTTTCAACAAAAGCCCGGGAAAGGAGCTTTGAAAGTGTCGTCCAAGGTCACACAGCAAGCAAACTCTGGCTCCGCCTGTGCCAGCCCCAGCACACTAGGAAGAGCCCAGCTCTGCACCTCCCTGCTGTGCGCCCTTGGGCCAATCTTGACACCTCTCTGGACTTCTTTCTCCTCCTCAATGTGTACCAAGAGGGAACTGGGCATATTTTTGCAGCTCGTTGAGTTCCTACCATTGTCAAGGCTGCCTACCCGACACTGGCCCTTGCTCTACCTCCCACCCCGTGACAAAAAGAGGAAAAGAAACTTGCGTTAGGCGTCCGGGAAGGGCGCGCGGCTCTGAGGGCCGCCAGGCTGCGCGGATTGTTGCTGGGTGAACGAATCTCACACAAATCGCGGACAGAAGAGCCCCACCTCCCCAGTAACCACAGCAACCCGGGCCACGCCTCCAGCCCAAACACTGGCCGAGGCCCCGCCAAGGCCCACCCCCGAGCTCCCCCGGGACCCCTCCCCTCCCTGCCACCAGCCCCAGCTGGAGCGAGAAAAAGCCAACGCCCCCATTGTGCGGAGGTGGAGACTGAGGCCGGAGGGTGGAGACCGCGGAACCCCGCGGCCGGCAGGGTTTGGACTGGGGCCCGGATCGCCCGTCCCGGGCTCCCTCCCATTTCCCTAGCCGCGATGCGTCTCCTTCGCGTGCGCGTGGGGTTTCCACGTGGAAAAGACCGAAAGCAGCGCAGTCCCAGTGGAACGGAGCCCATTGGCGCTGTCCACTCTCCCTCCCCATTCTCCCGACGGAGAAACTGAGTCCCAGCGAGGGGCCGGGACCACCCCGGACGCGCCGCGAGCCCCTCCCCGCGCCTCACCTGCTGGCGGCCGCCGCGCGCGGGTGGTTTCCTGGAGTTGAGCGGCAAACAAAGGCCTCCAATCCGGGCGCGGGGCGGGGCGGTGGCTCCTTTGCATAATCCCTAAGGCCCGCCCATTACGGCGGGGGGCGGCCCGGGAGGGCGGGGCCTTGGGGAGCCCACCAATCGCAGAGAGGCGGCCGCCGCGGCCCGCCACCAGGGACTGGGACGCGGGGAGCGCAAGCCCAGCTGCCGGATGAAAATCTCAGACCTGGGAGGCTGCGTGTCCCCACCGCGATCAGCCCCACCGCTGACCCGGAGATGGAGGCCTGGTCTACGGAGGGTAAGACATTTACGCAAGATCGCACAAGAGTGGCTCACGCCTGTAATCCCAGCACTTTGGGAGGCCGGGCGGATCATCTGAGGTCAGGAGTTCGAGACCAGGCTGGCCAATATGGCGAAACCCCTCCCACCACGTCTCTACTCAAAATACGAAAATGACCTGGGCGTGGTGGCACACATCTGTAATCCCAGCTACTTGGGAGGCTGAGGCACGAGAATCGCTTGAATTTAGGAGGCAGGGGTTGCAGGGAGCCAAGATTGGGCCGCTGCAGTCCAGCCTGGGCAACAGAGTGAGGCTCCATATCAAAAGAAAAAAAAAAAAAAAATCGCACAGAGCCACAGTGAGGAGGAAATCACAAACTGTCATGTCTGAAACGGACTGGTTAGTAACAGTAATAACAAACTTTTCTTGATCACTAATTACAGGTCAGACCTGTTGGAAGCTCTTCTGCTGCTCAGTCGTCTCCTGTGACGTAGGTAGGTATTATTATCACCCACCAAGTATATTCTAGTCCAACCCCCTATCAGGCAAGCACGGAAATCCAGCCCGGAGATGGACAAGAACGTTTCCAAGGTCCCACTGTGAGTGCAGCACAGACATCATCACTTGTCCGCCGCACGCACACCTCAAAGGATGGGGATGCACAGTGTCCAACTCACCTGGACTCTTGCCCCAGCTCTGCCACCTGCTGTCCGTGAGCCTCAGGCAAATGGGATTCATACCCACACCTTATACGGTTGCTGAGAGTAAATAAACAAACATAATGGCAGGCCCATAAGAAATAAATCAGTGGTATTGATTTAAAGAGTACCTTGACAGACCCTATTAACACAAGAGGGTTAATAAAGTCCCGATGCACGAAGAGACTTGCCCAAGGTCCCTCATCCAGCTGCATCCAAAGTTGAATGCTTTGGAGTTTTTCTTCCTGGTGGATAGCGCTTGCCAGTTCCCCAGGTTGCCCGTTACTCCCTAGACACGTATCCAGTAGTAAGTTTAGCAGCAGCTTTTACCCACTAAGGACCAGCTCTGTGCCAGGGGCAAACATTTTAGCTAATCCTTCTGGGCTCTGGCTCTGAAATGTCAGGGTAGGATGAGCCCAAGGTGTTTTTCCACACAGGTCATGGAAGTGAACTGTGTTCCTGGGTTCCCGAGCAGCATGGCAGTCCTGTCTGACTCTTGAACAGAAGGGGAAACTGAGGCTTGGTGCATTTTGTAACCTGCCCAGCATTCTCCAGGAAGGGAGAAGCAGGCCCTGAGACTCTCCAGTCGTTTCCCCCCCCAACCCCCACACCTCCCACTTTGGCATCATGAGTAAAGATGCCACGGTCACAGGTACATGTGGCCAGGGTGGACCTCTGACAACCCTTCCCCGACCCTCCCAGTACTTGAAGCTGCCTTAACCCACCACACTTCAAAAGACACCAGGACAGGGACAGGGAAGAGCAGACCCAGGCTTCAGACAGCTGTGGATCCAAACTTGCCCTCTGTAGCTGTGTGACTTTGGACAACTAACTGGACCTTTCTAAGTCCAATTGCAAAGGAAATTTTTTAAATCCTCACACCCAGTGGGCTGCAGGCTCTGAATCAGGCCCAGGAATTCCAGAAGCAACAAGTCCAGAAACTCATTCTTGCCCTACTCCTTCCAAGTACAGACATGGGGCTGTGAGTGGCAGCTGCTGGGGGCAGCAGCACCCTTGTGTTACTTTCCTATGGCTGTTGTCATAAATTAAAACAACACAAATGCCTTCTCTTACAGAGGGCAGAAGTCTGAAATCAGTCTCCCTGGGCTCAGGTCCAGGTGATAGTGGGACCGTTTCCTTCTGGAGGCTCTGAGGGGAGAATCCAGTCTTGCCTTTCTCTGCTTCTAGTGGCTGCCTACATTCCTCGGCTCGTGGTCCCTTCCTTCATCATCAAAGCGTATCACTGCAACAACCTCTGCCTCCATCATCACACCTTTTCCTCTTCTGTTAATCTTTCTCTGCTTCCCGTTTATAAGAGCCTGGTGATTACACTGGGCGCACCCAATCTCAGGACCTTAACTTAATCATATCTGCAAAGTCTCTTTGCCATATGAAGTAACATTCCAAAGTTCCAGTAGCTGGAATCTGGGTATCTTTGGGAGTCATTATTTAGCCTACCAAACCCATTTTACAGATGGGGAACTTGAGGCTCAGAGAGTTAAAACTACTTGCCCATGACCACACAAACTTTGGAGTTGAATGCCAGGGGATCTGAGGCCTGACAAAGCCTTCCTGCAGCTAGGTGGGGGATCGTTCTCTGCAGAGGGGCCACAGCGCCCTGTGGGGGAAGGGCAGGGGTGCCTTCAAAAACACCAGCTGCCTCAGGGGAATCCATGGCTCAGGTCTCAGGTGGTCTGTCCAGGCTGGAAAGAGAACAGGGACAGCCAAGGACAGGATCTGGGACAAGAACATGGAACCAACTGTCCCTAACCCACCTCTGGCAGAACTCTGGACACAGGACTGGACAAAGCAGGATTTCTCAAATTCTTCGTCTTCCAGACAAATACTGAGGACAGAAGGAATGAGCACTGGGGCCGGGACTGAGGCGGTATCGTAGACCACGTTTGCTACCTTTTCCTCCGGGCCGCTCCATAGGTTTTGCTCTGACACCCACTGCCCTTGGGTACTGGAACAGCTTGGCCTACACAGGTAGACAGCAGGAAGTGACTGGAAATTTACAGCCTCTTCCCATGGGCCTTGTCCAAAGACTGACATGCATGAAAGCCCAGCCCTCTGGCCTTGAGTGGAGACAACTCTAGGCTTAGTGTACACCATGGGGTCCTCCTGGGATCAGGCTGAAGCTGCCTTCTGCGGACTCTGCCTGAAATCTCACCCTCGCTTGGCTTCCTCCCTTTCCCTGTCCTGCTTCCCTCCTTCCTTGCTGGTCTTTCCTGAGGGCACTTCCTGCTGAATGCTGGCGTATAAATCCTTATCTCTGAGGCAGCTTCTGGAAATGGACCGTAGACTGACCACAGCTGAGATTTAAAACATTCATGCACATTGTGCATTCCACCTCATAACATACTTGTGGGTTTTAATCTAAAAATATCATCTGTAAATACTTAAGTTTTGCCCTCAAGCCTTCAAGTAAGAGGCTCCAAGATGTGAGTGTGGCTCCAGAACCCCTGCACGCCCCACCTGCACGTATCCCACGTGGAGCCTTGGGGGCAGGCAGGGTGGTGGTCTGAGATGCACTGACTGCCCCACCTGTCCTGCCCACCCCTCTCCCCACACGGAAACCCCAGCCACACAGGTAGACCACACAGCACGCTGGCCTCTAACTTTGTTCAGATTTCTTTATTGAAAAATTAAAGTCATAAGCTCTGTATATAAATACAATGACACTGCTGGTCACCTGCAAGGCCTCTGGGATAGGCTGGGGGTGCAGAGGGAAGCTGGGGTCTTGGGTCCCCAGGGGCATGGGGAGGGAAATAAATAATAAATACAATGGGGGATAAGGAGCCAGGAGGAATGGGGGTGTGAATGGGGAGGTGCTCGATGCTTATTTGTGGCACTAAAGGTCCTGCAAGATGCCCCCTGATTGGGGGCTGTGTCCACGAATTCTCAAGTGACCTCACTTTGGACAAAGGCTTGGGCACCTGGGGATGGGCTGGATCCTAGCTACAGCGGGGCAGCAGTGCCTCCCACCCAACCTGGAGAAACCAGCGCTCTGCCCTTCCTTTTCCTTTCTTCCTGTCCTGCAGCCCCCTTGTCTTGGGCGCCTACTGTGTACCCAGTACAGCACCAGTTCCTGACCCGACCTTCTGTTTGCCTTGCCCTGCTCTCTTCCTTTCCCAGTTCTGGTCCAGTGGGCTGGGATGGAGGGGGGAATGTCTTCCTGCTACCCTGGCCATGTAGCCCCCACCCTGCAAGGAGCTGGATGAAGCCAACGGTGGGAAGGGACAGGGTCCAGGGGCTGGGCAGTGGTGGGAGACCCTCAGGCCGTGGCCTCTAGAGCATCGCATTGAACTCGGTGACCAGAAAGTCGATGTAGTCACGGTCCTTGGTCTTGAAGGCCTCGGCGATGATGCGGGCGGCCTCCCGGTGCTCCTTGCCCCGAAGCGTCAGCCCATTCACTTCCAGGATCACGTGGCCCACCTTGAGCTGCCCACAGTTGTGAGCTGAGCCACCTCTCTGCAGGAGGAGACACAGGACAGGGGTGCTCGAGGGTTAGGTGGGCCTGGCTTTGACCACCCACTGGGTCAGTCCCAACACTGCCAAGCAGGTAGCTACAATCTGGGTGGCCACTGCTTGGAGCAGGAAAACTGAGGCCCAGAAGAGCAAAGGTGACATAAGCTTGGGTCTGCCCTTGCGTGCCGTGTTACCCATGAGAGTGGCAAAACCCTGGAGATGCTGAGAAAGGGCCCTGTGGGGGAGAGATAGCCAGTGGAGCCCCTGGGGACATACCTGAATAGTGACAATCCTAGGCAGGGGCTGGCGGGTGTTGGCGCCACCCTCGATGGCGATGCCCAGGGTGGCTGCACTTTTCTTCACACGGACCAGCGTGGATGTTGGCTCCAGGAGTCCAGGCTGTGGGTGGGAGGAAGGACACTACTGAGGCCTTTGCAGCTGGCAGGCCCGGTCAGGGGTCTGGGCTGGGCCATGACACCTCCCTGGGTCAGGAGCCTCAGGTGTGGTGCACGCTAAGTCAAGCACTTGTGTTCTCAGCTCTTTAATCCTCACCAAATCCCCCTGAGGCTCGGGAGGTTAAGGAGCTCGCCTAAGGCTGCCTGGTGGTGGCATGAGGACTTGAGTCCGAGCCTGACTCCAAAGACTGTCTCAGCCACTGGCCATGTCAAAACTGAGAGGCGCTTAAAGATTCCCAAGACCAACCTGCAAGCCTCAGCCCCCAGTGTCAGAGCAAAGGCAGAACTTAAACTCGGCCTCCAGACTCCTAATATGGTGCTCCTCCAGGACGTCCAAATCCTTCCAGTGATGGGGAGCTCACTGCCTTGTCTTGTGGTCACTGGCCAAGCTGAACCCGGGTCCCGGGACCTCCCATTCTGTACCGGGGCCTGTGCTCCTCTCCGCCCTCTGCATCCTCCTCCTCCCGGCTCACCGGTTTGCTGGCCCCGTCTGTGGGCCTCTCCTTCCCAGGCAGCTCCTTGCTACTCCTACTCTTGGTGGACGCCGTCTGCCTGCCTCGGCCTGGGGCGCTGGCCTCTGCCTCGCCAGCGTCCACACCACTGTCCTCGCTTAGAGTCTGCCCGCTGTCCGAGAGCTGGGAGAGCGTAGAGGCTGCTGGGAGGGGAGAAAAGGAACAGAGAAGCAGCTTATATAGCTGGGGACAGGGAGGGCTGCCTGGAGGCAGTGATGGAGATGGAGGCTGGAAGGCTGGGGGAATTCCCCAGGCAAAGATAGGGGAAGGAATGAAGAGACCGTGGGTCTGGAGGGCAGGTCCACTCCCTGCCACCCTCTCCACCGACTCAAGACCTGTCCTTTCAACCTACACCTGGCCTGAAGGCTGTGACTTCCAGGACGTCTGCCTTGATTTCCCAGTTCTCAGCCACTGGCATAATGATTACAACAGAGGTCAGGAGGCAAACCCAGCCCACAGACGTGGGGGTTTTCTTTGTTTTAAAATTCACATAATGCTATCAATTTTTTTTTTTTTTTGAGACAGAGTTTCGCTCTGTTGCCCGGGCTGGAGTGCAGTGGTGCAATCTGGGCTCACTGCAGCTTCCACTTCCTGGGTTCAAGCGATTCTCCTGCCTCAGCCTCCTGAGTAGCTGGGATTACAGGCGTGCGCCACCATGCCCAGCTAATTTTTGTATTTTTAGTAGAGACGGGGTTTCACTGTGTTGGCCAGGCTGCTCTTGAACTCCCAACCTCAGGTGATCCGCCCACCTGGGCCTCCCAAAGTGTTGGGATTATAGGTGTGAGCCACCACGCCTGGCCAATACTATCAATTTTTAATGATGAACCAACACATTCAAATTAGAAGATTTCATATAATAAGTAATTTCTAGCTTCCCAAAAATAAAAGAGAAATTCTGCTACACCTGGCCTGAAGCCCTGCACGACCCCTGCCTGAGCCGAGTGGCGGGCACATGCCCTCCAGCCCACCAGTCAACCCAAGCCGCTTCAGTGTGTGTAACAGCCTGGCCCCTGAGTTCGAGACCCTAAGTTAAGAACACACACTCTGGAGTCTGGCGGGTCAGGTGTGAATTCCCACTGAGCAGCTGCGCAGCATGGGCAAACAGCATAGCCTCTCTAAGCCTCCTATGCTCTCCTTCCAATATGGAAACGATGGTGCCTGGCCACTGGGGTGATTGTAAAAACTCAGAGATACGATGTATAGAATGGAGCAGTCAAGGGAACGGACCCGTGCTAGGCGGCCTGGCTCCAGGCTGTATGCTCTTCACCTGGGTTGCACACTCAGGGGCCAGGCTGCTATGCGGAGTGAAGCAGCTTGGGTTGACTGGTGGGCTGGAGGGCATGTGCCCGCCACTCGGCTCAGGCAGGGGTCGTGCAGGGCTTCAGGACAGGTGTGCCGGAATTTCTCTTTTTTTCTTAGTAAGCTAGAAATTTTCCTTCCTTCTTTCTTTCTCTTTTTCTTTCTTTCCTTCTTTCTTTTCTCTCTCTCTCTCAGAATTTCTTTTTTCTTAGTAAGCTAGAAATTCTCTCTTTCTCCTTACTCTCTCTCTCTCTCCTCTCTCCTCCCTCTCTCTCTTTTGAGACTGAGGCTTACTCTTCTATTGCCCAGGCTGGAGCACAGTGGTGCAATCTTGGCTCACTACAACCTCTGCCTCCTGGGTTCAAGCGAGCCTCCCACCTCAGCCTTCTGAGTAGCTGAAACTACAGGTGCCCACTACCACACCTGGATAATTTTTGAATCTTTACTAGAAATGGGGGTTTCACCCTGTTGCCTAGGCTGGTCTTGAACTCCCGACCTCAAATGACCTGCAGCCTCGGCCTCCCAAAGTGTTGGGATTGCAGGCGTGAGCCACCGCGACCAGCCAGAAATTACTACTTTTTATGTCTCAGTTTGTTGGTCTGTAAAATGGGGATAAGAGTAGTACCAGCCTCATAGGGCTATTGTGAGGATTAAATGAGTTAATACTACAGGCAAGACCCTTCGAACACTGTCTGGCATAGACAAAGTGCTTATTGTTGGTATGGCTGTTAGCTCTTATTATCCCTATGTGTCCAGCTCAGTGCCAGCTCTAGAGGCATCAGTGATCCATCTGTGACAGCCCTGAGTCCTGTCACCATGTCTGCCTGCTCTCCCTCAGCTGCCTCCCCTCACTAAGCTGTGAGCACCAGGGCCCTGCATTTTGCATCCTGGTCTGTACAGGTGCTCAGGGAAGGTCCTAAGGGTCCTATGTATCACTGTAGCCACAAGATGGCAGCAGAATCCAACAAAATGCTCTAGAACTCACTCAGGAGGGAGCCCCACAGCTGTCAGGGTGGGGAAAGCAGGCTCTACCCTTCCCTCTACCCCCTCAGTCCATGTCCTCTAGCAAACGGGCACAGTGTCGGCTGGCCTCCCCAAGATTCTTCCTGCACCCTGACCCTAGACCTGCCAGGGTCCAGAGACAGCCACCTCAGGCTCCACCTCCCCCTGCAGCATCTCCTCCAGGCCAGGCCCTGGGGGACAGGAACAGAAGCCACCCCGCCCTCCACGAGTTTGGTCCTCCTGGTGAATGCAGGCTGGCCAGGGCAGGGGGAGCTGGAGAAGGCACCCCCACCCTCACAGCAACCTGGCAGGGTTGTCACTGTTATCTCTATGTTACGATGCGGAAAGCGAAGTACAGACAGCAGCTTGTCCACAGCCACACAGCTAGTCAGCAGCAGAGCCGGGATTCACACTGGGGTCTCCAACTCCCTTTGCCACTCTGGCCCTGAGCCAAGAAACGTCTGGGCTAGCAGGTCCCTCGACAGGCGGTGGTCCCACCCTTCATGTCATCAGAGAAGACGGGGACCCAGAGAGGACCGGGACCCCCCAAGGACCACAGAGCTCGGCCTTGCTGTACTCACTGCGTGTCTGGGGCAGGGCCCTCACTTCATTGACGTCTGGCTCGCTGTCGGGGCGGTGGACCTCCACCATGACAAAGTGCTGGTTTGTGCCTGTCTGGTCTGGGTGGCTGGAGGGTGACAGGGGCGAAAGGCAGCCCCCGACCACTGCGGCCTCTGCAGAGGGGTTTTTCAGGTGCGGGGGTGACTGGACCCGAGGGAAGGGGCCGATGGGGTGTTGGTTGACCAGGGCCAGGTGAGCGTCCAGCGGCCTCTTGGAGCCGGGGTTGGCAGGGGAGACGGAGGCATAGATGGGGGAGGACTGTGAGTCCTGTGCAGAGGAGGTCCCTGGGTTGGGTGCGGTGCCCGCCGGCGGGCTGCGGTTCTGTGGAGCCGAGAAGACAGTGCCCGAGTGGGAAGACATGGAGGAAGGCGGCTGGAGGTCCTCTCTCCCCAGCTTCCTAGGCTGGCCTAGGGGGCGGTCGTTGCCTTGGGCCAGAGGTGGTAGGGGAGGCAGTGGCTTGAAGCTTGACAGCCCCTCGGAGGGGGATCTGACATCATCCTGCCAAAAGACCCAGAATGTGGAGGAGTCAGAACCCATCGCGCCTGGAAGAGGGGAGGCCGAGCAGCCAAGTGGTGCCAGGCCCGGCTGGAATTCTGTCCCCACTTTAACTGCTCTTGGCCACGCAGCCCTGAATAATGCAACACCCGAGTGGAAAACTTCTCCCCCGTATCTCGGCAGCTGATGAGCGCTGGGATCTTGGCGGGTGTCTCTGGGGACGGCATCATTACCTTTGGGAACTGAAATTCTTGGCATCAGCCAGAGCTTGTTACAGGGAATAAAAGAGTTCATTAGAGATGGGATGAAGAGGATGAAAATATTAAAGAAAGAATGCATTTCTTTGGCTTTCCTTTTTAGGGGATTATCTTGAATACTAGAAGCATGAGGGGTGAAAGGACTAGAGAGAGAACGGACGGGAGGAGATGGATCCACGGGCTGGGGTGCTGTGTGGCCCCGGGTAAGGCACAGCACCTCTCTGAGTGCACCTCTTGGCAGTGGGGAAAAGCACACCTACCCAGCAGAGGTGGCGTGGCGGTGTCAGAAGCCATGTGGATACTGTGAGCGCAATGCCCGTGTCACAGCAGGTGGACGGTGAGGGGCAGCTGCGGACACTGACTACCACTCCCCTCTGCCTAGGTCCACAGCGGACACCTGCACGGCTCCAACAGCCTTCCAGGCACCGTCCTAAAGGGTTTACTTAATTAATTTCCTCCTTGCCACAAACTTACGGGGTAGGTATGCTATGATCATCATCCCGACTTTACAGATGGGAAAACTGAGGCACAGAGAGGCTAAGAAACTTGCTCAAAGTCATACTGTGGCCAGTCAGCCTGATGGCCCTGCCTGAAATCACCAGAGGCAAGTGATCTTGGCACCAGCTAGAGACGGCAGAACGGTGTGCCTGCGCACAGACCTGAAGCCGGGTCTGAGGGGTCATGGCAGAGGCCTCTGTCTCCTTTGCCACCCTGTGTTCTTTCTCTGTGGCCGTCATGGAGAGGAGAGAGCCCCCAGGGCCTAAGCAGACCGGGGAGAGCAGAACCAAAGGGCCAGCCAGGGCCTTACCACGGATATGTCCGGGAGGGCGTTGACATTGCCTTGGACAGCCTCACCAGTTTCTTCCAGGTCGAGAGTTTTCTAGAAATGGACAAGAAAGCAAGGTGAGCAAACAGAAGCTGAGAAGGGAAAACTGGTTTGCTTTCCAGCACACCAAAATCTAGAAGTCTCAGGACACCTTCGTGTGGTTCGGGTGAGCCCTGACATACCTCACTTCCTCAAAATTCACTCTGCCCATTAAAATGAAGGTCAATTTGCCTGCTGGTCACTTTGAAGTTTTCTTTGGGACTTTCTGATCACTGTCAGGCTTCCTCTGAACTACCAGAGATGCCGGGGCGTCTCCAGCCTGGCCTGGGAATTCCTGGGTTTGGCAATGAGTGCTGTGCTCCACAGTCATGCCTCCAAAACCCAAGGCCTCCCTCCACCACTTGCTGATGAATCCCAGGAAGGTGTGAAAATGGCGAGAGAGAAGTGGATGGGGAGAGTCTCTCCCTTGTTAAAATTCTAATGGTTTTAATCTCAAGGTGGTTTAAGGTTTAAATGGGCCTTATTTTGCAAAAAAATGCCTATTTCTTTCTTCCCTTCCCAATTCACAAGAAGAAACCCAACACCCCCTTAAGTGACACTGAGCTACCAAAAGGCCGTTTGTGGGCTTTCTATGGGTGGTCGATCGGAGCTCCTCTCTGAGCCGGGCTCTCTTGAGGGCTAAGGGAGCCAGTTCTCTCTGCCCCAGAGTCCAGAATGGCAAAGAGCTTCTACCACCGTGATGATTAGCTTCACGTGTCAACTCGACTGGGCTAAGGGATGTTGAGACGGCTGGTAAAGCATTATCTCTGGGGGTCTGTGAGGGTGCTTCCAGCAGAGATCAGCATCTGGATGGGTGGCCTGGGCAAAGCTCACCCTCCCCAGTGTGGGTGGGCCTCATCCAATCCACTAAGGGCCTGAACAAAACAGAAAGGCAGAGGAAGGGCAAATTTGCACACTCTTCTAGAGCTGAGACATCCATCTCCTCCTCCCTCAGACACCGGAGCTCCTGGTTCTTGGACCTTTGGACTTGGACTAAAACAAAACCACCAGCTTTCCTGGGCCTCCAGCTTGCAGATAGCAGATCATGGGACTTCTCCACCTCCATCGCTGCGTGGGCCAATCCCACACAATGAATACAGTATATCTGATTGCTTCTCTTTCTCTGGAGAACCCTGATGGTCACATAAACACTTAGCTGAAGTCTCAAGTGCAGTGCTGAATACTGAGCAGTCTCTGAAGCTCCAGGGTGTAAAGGACTGGGGACGCAGAGGAGGTGAGACACCACCCCTGCCATTGGTAGCTCAGAGACAATGGGGTCGGTGTACAAGCAAACAAGCAACAGTGAGACTGCAGAGAGAGCACTGAGTAGGCAAACACAGGCATATAATGCAACTGGGAGAGGGGTTATCAAGGAAGGCTTCCTGGAGGAGGGGGCACAACTTAAAGCTAGGTTTTGTGAGTGAGCAGAGCAAAGAAGGGAACAATAAGTGTTTCAGACAGACGAAAGGGTGTAAAGCAGGAAGGAGACAGGATGTTTGAGCAGCTCCTAGCAGCTCCACAGAAGTCAAGCATGGAGCTCCTGGACCTGAACCAGAGGGCAGAGGGTTGCCACGGAGATGTGGTCAAGTTTGCCTTCTACGAAGATGCCCTTTGCTCACATCCTCTCCCACCAGGCTGGAGCACCGTGGAAGTGCCAGGGCCCCCACACTGGCTGTTGTCTCTGCCTCCAACTCTTCTGCTTGGCTATCCATCTACAAGGCATGGTGTTGCTCACCTCCTTCAAAACCTACCCCACTTGTCACCTCCTCGACGAGGTCTACCCTCACCACCCCAGCTAAAATCATAACTTCCCCCCACCCCACCCACCTTGCTTTATTTTTCTCCTTCTCACTGATCGCTATCTCCGCCCAGCAGCCAGAGGGTCATCCCAGAAACACACGCCAGATCTCTCTGCAGCTCAGGAGCCCCAAGGCCTCTTCATCTCAGTTGGAGGAAGTTCCAAACCCTACACTCACTCTGCCTGCATGACTGGACCCTTTCCTGCTGCTGCTTCAACACCACGGGTTCAATCCTGCCCCAGGGCCTTTGCACTCGCTGCTGTGTCTCTCTGCATCACACTTGTGGTTCATTCCCTCCCTTTGTTTAGTTCAGACTTCAGCGAGGCTCTCCCAGAACAGCCCTGTCTAAAACAACACTGTCCCACCGCCATCTCGGCCTATTCCCTGCTCCTGCTTTGGTTTTCTGTGTAATACTTATCACCATCTGACTTTATACTCTTTGCATACTATCTGTCTCTCCCAGTAGGATGTAAACTCTGAGAAGCCAGGACTTGCAACTACTTGGTCCTCACTCTCTCAGTGTTCAGAACAGGGGCTGCTTGATAAACATTTGCTCAGCAAACGAATGAATCAATCACTCACTCTAGCCATCACTGGAGGCGGCCAAAGCAGGCAGGGACTGAGCGGGGTGGTGCTGCAGGTCCCTGCAGTGAGCAGTAATGAATGCTTGAGTGAGTGTGAAGGCAGCATGTGGGGACAGAAGGCACTCCTGACGCCATACCCCTAAGAGAGAGAGGCCAGTCATGCCACACAGATCCCCATCTCACCCAAAAGATGGTCATGCGGGCCTTCCGGGTCAGAGCCTTGCAAACCCAGAGCGCCTCATCTGGTCTCATGTTACTTCAGGGGCAGTCAGGCAGGGGCAACTGCCCCCATTTCCCTACAAAGTTGAGGCTTACATGCAAGCCGTGGTCCTGACCTATTCACGGCACACTGCCTCATGGGAAGCTGCTGCTGACAGCCCCTGGGATGCAGGCACTGTATGTGGTGGTCGGGGGATTCTTTGAAAAGGGGGAGGGTGATTGGGATGCTCTCTCATCCACTGATGAGTGACACTGGTTCTGGCTTTGCCACCTCTGAGGCTTCGAGTTCACACCCAGTTCTGCCGCTTACAGCTGAGTGATGTTGGGTAAATCCTTCCTCTGTAAAATGGGGTAACAGCAATACCGGCCTTATGCAGCTGACATATTAACACTCACAAAGCACTCAGAACAGGGCCTGGCCCAGCATACAACGGAAGTGACTGTTACGTGCATCGGAAGATTGCGAGGCCTTGCAATCTGCCCCAGCCAGAGAATGAACTGCAGGAGGTGCCCTGGCCCATGTGACAACCGGGATGGAAAGCAATGGCGGCCCTCTAGCACCACCTCCCTCCTCCTAGACCATAATGAGTCCGATGCTCCCTGGAGTGGTCCAGCCAGGTGCGTTCGGGTGAACAGTGAGGCAGTGATTGACACGCAACCACTTCCCCAGGCTCAACATTCACGGCCCGGCTTCAGCAGGAGGCACAGAGAGGGGTCAGAGCCTCGGAGGTTATCTACAGCAAAGACAAGCGGAGCCTCTGCCCCTGGCCCCAGGAGTTCAACCTGCAGCTGACCCTGGGGGAAGCCGGAGTTGGGCTCAGATGACAGTACATGGTGGGACCAATGCCGTGGGAGTCTGTCCTGCTCTGGCGCTTCAGGAGCTTTGCGCCTTCAGCCACACAGGAAGCCATGATGACTTTCCAGGGAAGCTGGGGGGAGGCGTGGCTTTCTCCTGGAAAGGGTATTAGAGAACTACAAACTAGGAAGGACCTACTGTGTGCCAGGCCCTGTGCTGGGTGCTTTACTCACATATCTCATTTGATCCTCCCAATGACCCTGTGAGGCAGGCGCTAGGATTGTCTCTTGTCACATTTATTATTATGCCTAAAGTTCAGAAGGAAGTGACTTGTCCAGGGTCGTCTGACCATTCTACAGAAGATCAGGTTTCTGGCCCAGGTCTAGGTCACCCCAAAGCCTATGCTGCTCTATCCCAGCCCCAGAAATGGGCAGGGCCCTGATGCCATAGCAACCAGAGGCCTCCGCAAATGACTCTCTCAGAAGCGAGAGAGAAGGCAACCACAGCGGGCCTTGGCCTCAGCCTCGTTCCCTGCTGCTAACTACATCCCGGGGACGTGGCAGGTGGAGGTGGAAAGGTGGGAGGGTGAGGGGTAGACGAGGGATGACTATCCAGCCCTGTAGGGGAGGCCTGAAGTGGAGCAAACGGCAGACGGGTCAGAGCTCAGCCCTGCCAGACTCCATCTGCTGAATCCAGACACTCAGGAGTCCCAAGTCCCCAAGCCATGTTCCTTATGCCTCTGAAATAGCTGCAGACAGCCGGCTAAGAACCTGGGGGATGTGTCAGCAGAAACGCCTGCAGAACGGGCTTCCAGAGGAGGCTCAAGGTCAGAGCTCATGCGGGAGCTGGGCCTGTGCGCTTTCGCCACCACCCACACAGAGTCACAGCCACCTGGGCCCCTCCCCCTCTACCCACTGAGGCCAGAGCCTCACTGAGGGCTTAGGCCTGGCGGCTCCATTCATCCTGCCAGATGGGACCCTTCACTCACTCTACAACTGAGGTGACTGAAGATCAGAGAGGGAAGGTCACCTGTGCAAGGTCACACAGCAAGGACAGGGCAGAAAGCGGAACCTATTCAAGGCTTGACGCCACATCCCTCACAGAAACCTGCTTCCCACGAGAGCCAAGATGACCTGTTGCCATTGTTCTTCCATCTCCTTCCTCAAACCTGTGGCAGTTTAGCAAATTCCTTTTTTCAGAGAAAAGAACCCCTTATTTCCTGAGCTGACCCAATCAGGGCCCCGATATCACAGAGGTACGGTCTGGGGGAACTGTCAGAGGATGAAACGACATGAACAGGGCAACCCCCATGCTGACCTCTGCAGGGTGGACTTAGGGGCAGGTAAGGCTCCCCTGCATGACGTCAAAGCCTGAGGCCAGCTGAGCACCCAGGGCTACCTCAGCAAAATGCGGCTCCTCCCTCCCAGCCCTTCTCCTCCCTCAGCCCAATTCCGGGCTTCCAGGCTTCCTTCCCTCATTACAATGGGAGGGCTCTTATGTAAAGGTGCTATTTTCAGCTCTTTGTTGGTCATGCTTCTGTACTCTGATGTCAAGCCAACAGGCTTCCCCAACCCCCACCCCAAAATGCACCAGAGGCCGGAGGCTGGGTGGCCCTTTCTTCATTGTGTATGTGGGGAAACTGAGGCACTGAGTCACAAAGGCCTCTGGAGGGTCGCCAGTGGGGGCCTAGATGTTGCCTGAAGGGGCTGCTGACAGGAAGGGAGATAAAAACAGAGGGAGGGAGAGATCAGACTGAGAATAAGAGAAAAGAGAGAAAACAGAAGACTCAGCAGAAAAGGCAGAGGCAGAAAGCAATGGAGAGAAACTGAGGGAGCAAAGAAAAGAGCAAAGCGAGGCCGGGGGCACGGCTGGGGCTGGGCTGGCAAGAGGAGCTTGTGACCCCGGAAAAGGCGGGGCTAGGGAGATGGAGGGACAGGGATGTGAGCTGGGGAGAGCCAGAAAGTCCTGGCATTCCTGGGGGGCAGCGGGGTCCCCAGAGTAAAGTGGCAGGGGCCAGGGAGCCAGAGATTGGTGGGACAAGACCCTGGAAGTGTCAACTATGCTGGCGGTGACGGGGGATCATCAGACCCCCCCCCCCCGAGCCAAACACAGGGTAGGGGTGGAGGTCTGGGGGCCCAAGGGAAAGGTCAGACCATGCTTCCTCCTGCTAAGCTGATACCCGCTCTGCCCCTCCCTCCCTGTGGTCTTAGGAAAAGGACGTCAATGGAAAAGAGAGTGACCCAGAATCTCTGGAAGGTTAAGGCAAGAAGAGCCTTGAGGATAAGGCTGGAAACCAGGGCTCCTGGGAGGGGATGCAGGCACCTGAGAACTTGGCCGGGAGAAATGCTACATCTTCATTTTCATTAACCTCTGACTGAAAGGCCGTATTTCCTTTCATTACAAGCAGGGGCAACAAAGCCACGGTGGAATTGGTCATGGTCACCCACAGAAAGCGCCGATCTTTCGCGTCACATTCCAGCTGTTGCAGATGTCGCAAAAGCCCATTTATGCACCTCGTGGCTTCACATAACAGCAGTTACTGACCCACTGTTCAACCTTGTTATTTCTGTCCTAAAATAGCACGTTTTGTGATGGGTTTTCCTTCCTGATATGATCTGTCATCCTATGTATCGCATTTTATTTTAAACATTTAAAGCTTTATTCTAAGAAGGGGTCCCAGGACTTCCCCAGCTTGCCAGAGGGGTTGACGGCACAGAAATGAGGACCCCCAGTCCTAAGTCAGGGCTTTGTCCACGTCCCCCTTTGACAGCTGGGAAAGTCCTCACTCAGAGGGCAGCAGGGGCCGGTCCACATTCAAACAGGCTCTGACCTCTGTGGACTTGGCTCTATTTGATAGAAACAGCCTCCAGCAACCCCACGTAGTCACAGGGGAAGGCAGGTGTTCCCTAAACCATCGTCGAGACGGCAAAGCACTGGCTGGGAGGAATGGTCCTATTCAGGTTCCAGGTAAAGCTGCGGTCAGGCTGAGCAGCACTAAGGCCTCTGGGAAAGCTGAAGATTCTGGAAGGTGCAGGAGGCATATGCTGAGGCCTCCCTGGGATGGAGGGGGCTCTTCTACTCAAGGAGAAGACACCCACCATCCTCAGTACTCAGCAGCTTCCTGGGTGGGAGGCAGGTCATCTGGACAGGAGCCACAGCCCCTCCTGGTCACCTGCATCCACCCTGCACTTTGGGCTCTCTCCACAGAGGCAGCTTACAAAATGTGAACAAAGGGCTGGATGCAGTGGCTCACCCCTGTAATCCTAGCACTTTGAGAGGCCAAGGCAGGAGGATCCCTTGAGGCCAGAAGTTTGAGAGCATGTCCACCTGTAGCCCCAGCCACTCAGGAGGCTGCGGTGGGAGGACCACTTAAGCCAGGAGTCCAAGGCTGCAGTGAGCCACCTCAACAGAAACCCTATCTCTTAAAAAAAGAAAAGTACAAACAGGATCACATCACGTCGTTACTAGAGATTCTCCACAGTGCCCCATGGTTTTGGGGTTAAACACAAATGCCTCCTGCTCCTGACCCTCGCCCCTCTGCCCCACTCCTGACACTCCGACCCCACTAGTCTCCTTCCATTCGTCTGAGTGGCCATGTGCCTCCCTGCTCAGGGCCCTTGGACATGCCCACCCAGCTCCTCAGCTGTCTCACCTCATCCATTGCCTGGCTGAAGCCAATGACTTCAGATCTTAGCTTGAACCTCTCTCCCCCAGTACCTCGGACTGGGCAGGGCCCACATATGTTCTCACACCACCCTTCGGCCTGCTTCATCAGAGCATGAGTTATGGAAATGACAGAATTGAGATGGCCTCCTCCACTGGACTTGCCCAGCTTCAAGAGGGCAGGCTCTGCACCTGGCAGGCAGGAGGTGCTCAACAAAGGCTGCTGCGTAAATGAAGGAGGGGCTGAACGCATGAGTGGAGGAATACATGGAGTTCCTCTCTCGCCTCGCTTATGGATGGAGGAGGATTCTCTAAACCATCCAGGTTGGACCAAAGTCAGGATGCAGGAGGAGAAATAAAGCCCTTTGACCATTTGCTACTTGTTTCTGAAAAAAGCTGGCTTGACAGTGAGGGGCCCCTGCAGCTGGAGGGGCCTGCGATAGGCCTGAGCTTCTCTCACCCCACTGTGCTGCAGAGGAGGAGGGAGGCACAGGGGCCACAGAAATAGGCCAACGCAGCGAGGTGCAGACCACCATGCCCACTGCCCCCTGGCCGCCTTCTTTTCAAGGGACAAGAGGAGGGAAGAATGACAGTAAGGCCTTCAAGGGCAGGGATCCTGTCCCCAGCATCCTTGGGCAGGTGCTGGGAGCCTCCTTCCAGGCATATGACAGGGCTGGAGCACAAAATCCCTCAAATCCAGGTGGAAAAAGCCTGAGGTCAAGGCCAGGGGGTATCCCAGCTGCTGCCTCCTGACCTCAATGGCATTTGCCCTGTGAGTACAAGGCTGACCTTGACCTCTCCGATCCCCCTTTCTCTACAATCCCCTGCAGTCCCTGAAATGGTTTGCCTCTGTGTCCCCACCCAAATCTCATGTTGAACTGTAATCCCCAGTGCTGGGGGAAGAACCTGGTGGGAGATGACTGGATCATGGGGGTGGATTTCCCTTTTGTCGTTCTTATGAAAGCGAGTGAGTTCTCATCAGATCTGGTTAAGTGTGTAGCCCCTCCCCCTTCTCTCTCTTCCGCCTCCTCCCGCCATGTGAGATGTGCCTGCTTCCCCTTCCCCTTCCATCATAATTGTAAGTTTCCTGAGGCTTCCCCAGCCATGCTCCCTTTACAGCCGACAGAACTGTGAGTCAATTAAGCCTCTTCATAAATTTCCCAGTCTCCAGTAGTTTCTTATAGCAGTGTGAGAATGGATTTATACAGGGCTCTTTTCTAACCTGTGGAGTAGAAATAGAATGGGCTCCTCCATAGCCCACACCCGCATATCCACTCCTGATCTCATTGAATCTTTCAGAACAACCCACAGACAGCTGGTCTTATCAGTCCACTGTACAGATGTGGAAACGGAGGCCCAGAAGACACAGGTCACCTGCCGAAGGTGACAAACCTACTACTCTGGAGAGCAGACCCTGGCTGGTAGGATTCCAAAATCTGTGAAATTAAGCCCCTCTGGCACAAATGAGAAATTAAGCCCCTCTGGCACTAGATGAGAAATTCAAGAAATATCAGGCAGGCCTTTCTTCTTCCACTCTGCTCTCCTAGCCAACGTCTTTATGGGGGATATGATATTGTGTGAAGGCAGCAAAAAATGCTCAGGGCTGGCTCTCTATTAGACAATGGAAAATAAACAGTTTGTGAATAGGGGAAAGCTGGATCTGATTTCCTTTGATTGACTGTGTCTGCTTTGAGGGAAATGGCTGCAGAGTGAGCCACATTTAACCTGGGATCGATAACCACACAGCGTGATCCATGGAATTCAGGCTAAATGAAACTGGCTCCATCTGGGGCCAGTGTCTGGGGCATCTTGGTCATCGATTGCTAGCCATGTGATGTCACCTTGCCCATCCGAACACTATAACAAAGAACATTTTCCTACGAAGTGGGAGGCGAATGTTTAGAAGGCCGAATGGTAGAAGACCATCCTGCAGGTGGCTGGGGAGAGTGTGGATTCCTTTCCATTTCCGCTCCACACTTCCCAGGCCTCCACATTGGGCCAGCTCTCCCTGTTTACTGGGGAAGGGAAACCCACGAAGAAGTTAATGCAAGGTGACAAGTGATTCAGTGGAGATATAAGAAGTACGTGAGCTCTATGCGGGAAGGGATTTTGGCCATGAGAAATAAATATTTTGGGTTGTTGTCCACATTTTGGGGTTATGACTCAGCATGACTGCAGCAAAAGCTTACCAATATGTGGCACTGTAGACCACACAGTGGCACTTGGTGGTGAAGAAAGATGATTATTTCCAGTTCTTTCTCTGGAGGACTGCTGCAGTCCTTGTTCAAATCCACACAGGAGGGGTGGCAATGCAGAGCTGCCATTCCTTGCTGTGCCTCCCACAGATATTTTCCAGCACCTTCTGAGAAGACTCTCAGAATTGGAGCCATGGGGGTCTGCTGTGGTTGTACAGATGTTGAGACTGAGGCCAAGGGTAAGTGAGGGGCTTTCCTGAGAGCACACTACCTGGGAGAGACAGAATGGAGTACAGGTGTGGGGGTCCAGACTCCTAGGTCCCTGTGCACTCTGCAGGAGGGCTTCCAGGTGGAGGAGGTTTCTGTCCTGTGGCCACACATGCAGGCAACATGGGTGCACATGACTAAGGGACACCCACGGTCCCCACCGGCAGGAAAGAGGGTACCTCCATCAGGTCTATAAACCACAGCAGCTGCTCCCGAGGAGGAAGGGTGAGCAAAAGGCAGGGTCTCCAATCTCAGGCCTGCCATGTGTGGGGGTGGGGAGAAGAGGGGTTCCCAGGAGATAGCAGGGCAGGGGCTGACCTGGCAGCAGGAAGAGCTGGTTCCTGCAGAACCTGTCATCACATCTTTAGCAGCTCAGGCTGCACCACTTGCTCAGGCCCTTCTTGGCCCACAGACCTCCAGGTGTAGCTGGTTCCTGGGAATGAACCAGTTCATCTTGGTACAAACCCACTCTTTTCTATTCTTAATAATCAGGGAGATCCTGTTAAATCTAAGTCAGACCACATCAGTTCCCTGCTCTTACCTGCCAAGGGTTCCCATGTCACTCAAAGTCAAAATCCTCAGCATGCCTGCCTCTGTACTCCCTCTGCTCTGGCCTCATTGGCCACGTGGACTTTGCTTAGACACTCCAGGCATGCTTTTACCATAGGACCTTTGCACATGCTGCCAGTTCTGTTGAAAATGCTCTTCTACCAGAGATGGGCATGGCTCTCTCCCTGATGCCTGCAGGTCTTGACTCAAGGGTCATTCCCTATCACCCCACCCCTCTCTGATTCCCCTTGCCTGCTTTATTTTTCTCCCTAGCACTTGTCATCACTTAGCATACTGTGTATTTCAGTTACTTATATCCTGTGTATTGTCTGTCATTCTTGCTCTCTGCTAAACTCCGTCTTGGAAAGGATTTCTTTGGTGTTCACCACTGTGTCCCCAGCACCTCAAACTGTACATAGCACACAGCAAGTGCTCAATATTTGTTAACAAAAAGGAAAGATGAGAAGGAGGAAGGGAGGAGAGAGGCAGACAGATGACGAGATGATGGTTTACAAGGAGTTGGTGAGATCCTTCATGGAAGAATCATGGCCAGAGGGCGGGGTTAACAGCAGAGCTGAGAGTCAAGCAATCCTGGGTTTGAATCCTGGCTCCATCACTCACTAGCCATGCAACCTTGGGCAAGTTGCTTCTCCTTTCTGAGCTTCGGTTTTCTTCTTTGCAAAATGGGGATCACAGCAGCACTCACAACTCCTAGCTCCTGAGACGGTTAAAGAAGATACGAATGGAGAGCACTACCACAGTGCCATAGATAACACTCAACAAATCTCAGCTACTGTTGTAATTAATAAAGGCCCAGATTGTGGGCTAGGGTCTGTGCTGAGCACTAGGGATAGGGACTCAATGGTAACCACACATTGATCACTGCCCTCAAGCAGTCAGCAGTCACAGTGGGTAACTGGGAGACACGTACAGGTTATTAAAATGGGACATGAGGCAAGAGCTGTGGCCAAAGGAAGCCCCAGGGGGCACGAGGAGCCATGGCCAGAAAGTCATTCCCCTTCGGAGGATCAGGGAAGCTTCTTGGAAGAGGTGGCTTCTGAGCTGAGGGCTGAAGCACACATAGGAGACAGTCAGGTCATATGAAGTGGGGAGGAGAACATGCCAGACAGACAGCATATGGCATATGCAAAGGCCAAGAGGTCTCTCCACATCATGGCACAGGAATTATCATCCTCATTTTACAGATCCTAAAACCGAGCTCAGAGAGGTGAAACCACTTCCTGAGGTCTCACAGCAAGAAAGTGGCAGAGCTGGGATTTGAATGGAAGGGACTCTCACCCCAGAGCCCAGGAAACCTGATGAACTGGTGACCCGGAAAGACAGTCAGCACCAAAGAGAACCCCTAGTCCCCACCAGGGCTGGGTTCAGATGTCAGGGGGTGGCAGCAAATGCCACAGCCCCCTACCCTGGCCCCTGGCTAAGGGACTCCCACAGTCCCAACCGGCAGGAAGGACGGTACCTCCATCAGGTCTATAAGCCACAGCAGCCGCTCCTGGGGAGGAAGGATGAGCAAAAGGCAAAAAGAAAAGATACATCAAATAAATATTAGGGAATGGGTGGGTGCAGCAACAACCCCTTCCCCAAATGCGCGTGCACACACACACATACACACACACACACACACACACGCAAAATTAGCATGTTATCCAAACCCCTTTTCCATTTACCTTGAACGCTCTGGGCAGGAATACAGGAGAGAGGGGAAGGAAAGACCTCACTGCTATGACCAGCACTCCTTCATTCTGCCTGCTTCCTTGAAGGAAACAGGGGAGTCCCCACTGCTCTGAGAAAATGACATTTGTCCCTGGTGAAGGGCCTTCAGGAGACAGTCATTCACTTTGGGTGGGGCTGGGATCCCTACTTTTAGATAGAAAAGCAAGCTCAGAGAAGGGAAGTGAATTGTCTGAGGTCACATCTGCTAACGAAAGGCAGGGCTTCGAGGAGGGCCCTGTTTGGAAGCCTCAATTGGAGAAGGCCTGGATTTCAGGAAGGCCCGAGCCCTGTGATGTCAGAGAAGCTGGGTCTGTGAAAGGGAGCTCTGGGCTGTGCATGTGGAGGGTACCTGGGTGAGATGAAGGTTGGAGGGGCGGTGACAGTCCCTCAGCCTAGCACTCTCCAGAGCCTCCATGAGTCCACAAGACCCTGGGTACAATCTCCAGGTAGTTTTCCCCAGCCAGGCGGGGCTGGGTCCGAAAGAACCGAGGCTTCACCTGCCCTCAGTACTAGCAGGTCACTCACCCTGGGCCCACAGGCATCCTCTCATTTAATCCTCCAATAAGCTGGGGGAAGTAGGATCACTGCCCCTTTGCAAAAGAGGAAATCGAGGCACTGTGAGCTCAAGTGCCCTTTCTACGCTGCCTTTCCTGTTAGCATCACCTCCAGGAGCTCATCCTGGTCTTGGTGAGTCCTAATCATAACATGCACGTGTCACCTGGTGGCCCATGGACTTTCACAGCAACAAATTCTGAGTCCTTCCCAGCTCAGAAACTTGGGGAGAAACTTCAGGACCACCCTTTTAATCTGTCCCTGAGAAACTCCCTGTATAAAACCATCCTATAGCCTTTCTGAGGTCTGCCTTCCACAGGGTGCCCCAATTTGCAGTAAGAGCCTCTCTGGCAGGGCAGGGTTAACTTCCACAGCTGGGATCTGGACTGGCTGGCTCCAAACTGTGCTTCTCGGGTGAAAGAGAGCCCCCTGGGCTGGGATAAGGTCGCTGTGGGCCAGTGCCGAGCTGGGGGCTCCTGACCCCTGCCCAGAGCCCTTGCCAGGCAAGACAGTCACTGGACTCCTGGCATGCCAGCCTGATTTGCCCTCAGGGCTTTGGGCTGCTGTAGCCAGAGCCCGCAAGGACCCCAGGCCATTTTATCCATGAAGAAACTGAAGACCAGAGAGGCCGGGGCTCGAACCTAGATCTCCTGCCTTGCAGACCAGAACATATTACCCCCCTCACTTTATATTTCATCTCTGATTCCAAAGGGACCATCACAGAAGGACAGTCTGTGAAAGGGAGCAATCTCCCAGGTCTTAGAGCAATGGCTCATGGCTGCTGAGGCCTCGTGTGAACGTCATCCAGGCCAATCTCAGCGGAGCCCATCTCAGAAAGAAACGCTCGTCAGGCCAAGGACCTGTACCCTTAAACCAGATCCTTGCCTAAATGCCGTATCAAAGTACGTGCTCAGAGTCTGGGGTGAGGGACAGCCTCTTTCTTGCCCCAGAAGTGATCTGCTTGTCCCAGAGCATGAAACTGCCTCTGCTGCAGCCACGTCCAGCCATAGAGGAATGCAGGGCAACTTGTGGGGACATCCCAGGAAGGGGATGAGCACTCTCAAAAATGATGGCAACTCAGGACTGGAGGGATGGGGTAAAACAGTGTAAAGGAATCACCCCAGAACCCCAGAACCAAGGAGAAGCCACACTAGGAGTTGGAGTTTGCTCAAGAGAGAAGTGCATGCTCCCGGGCCACTTCCTGGAGCTGCAAGCTCATCCTCACTCATTAGCCACCTGTGTCTGCAACCATGGCCATCAGTGCACCCTCTGAGCTCCTGTTCTCCCATTAAACAGGAACACTAACACTGTCTCTGCCTCCAGTCTGAGATTCTTCCAGAAAGAGCTCTCACTTCAGCATCCAAGAGCAACCATGTGCTTAAGAAACATTACTCTCCCCGCTCCCTTTCCATAGAAGAGTGGTGATGAATGACCCAAAGGTGGGAAACAAGGGCATGGAGGAGAGTATGGGGCCACGCCAGCTCTCCTGACCTCCAGCCCTGACTCTTCCACTGCATGGATCTTAATGACCAGCTGTTACCCAAGACAGACAACAAGGCATGTCCTCCTGCCCCTTCCTTGCAAAGGCCTTCTGGGATTTATTTGAATCCAAGCATCCAGGAGGCAGATCCATACCCTGAGATGGCCAGATGCTTCGCTGGCGGACTGATGAGTCTGCAAGAAAGTCAAGCTGGGGCTCAGTGTGGCGACTCACACCTGTAATCCCAGTACTTTGGGAGGCCGAGGTGGGCGGATCACCTGACGTCAGGATTTCAAGACCAGCCTGGCCAACATGGCAAAACCCCATCTCTATCAAAAAATACAAAAATTAGCTGGTCGTAGTGGTGGGCACCTATAATCCCAGCTAATTGGGAGGGTGGGGCAGGGGAGTTGCTTGAACTAGGGAGGTGGAGGTTGCAGTGAGTGGAGATCACGCCACCGCACTCCAGCCAGGGTGACAGAGCATGACACTGTATCGAGAAAAAAAAAAAAAAAGTAAAGTTGGGCTTGGGCTCCAGAGACAAAAGGGTGGCCTTGTGGGGAAAATAAAAATCACAGTCCAAATCACCATGCCCACTACCATCTACTGAGTGCCCAGCGGGAGTGGGCACCGTGCCAGAGGTGTTTCAAGGATTCTAATGATCTTTTCCTATTTGCCTGATTACCTACTTTTTTTTAACCCTTCTCCCCCAGCTTCCCAGGAGGCAGGGCCACATCTTTCCTATTCACCTGTTGTCCCCTAGAGCCCGTGCCTGGCATGCAGTAAACACTCAACAACTACTGGGTTTTGACAGATGAAGAGACTGAGACTCAGAGAGGCTAGGCACACAGCTGGTAAGTGGTGGTGCTGGGATTCGAACTCAGGCTGGTCTCACTCCAAAGCCAGCATCTTAACTCTGCCCTGGCTACTAAGCCAGGGATAAGGCAGGGGAGGCTCACCCTGGCTGAGCTGACGGTGGTAGAGGTGCCGTGGCTGCCTGTGGATGAACCTGTGTCACTGTAGGAGACCATGGAGTAGGTGTCCCCAGCCCCGGGGCCTGCAGGCTGCCGTGCCTTCATGGACTCAATCTCACGCCTCAGCACCAGGTGGTCGAAGCGTTCTAGGTCTTGCGGGGAAATGGTGCCTCTCACCTCAGAGAGGAGTGAGAACTGGAGGTGGGGACAAAAGGGGCACTCAGCAGGGAGCGCTACCAGAAGGTGGAACAGGTCCCCTGTTACCCCCAAATGACTGGCATGCAAACTGGACCCTGCCTCCCGTCCTTAACTCTCTATGGCTCCCCAGTGCTCTCAAGAGAAAGGCCAAACACCTTTGCCTAAACACCAGGCCCAGCATTATCTGACTCCTGCTTCCCTGTCGCCTCCTCGGCATGCACATGTGGCTGTGAGTCCCTGAACACGCTGCAACGTTTCACACCATGAAGCCTCTGGCTGGCTGTCCCTTCCACCTGGAATACCTTTTCTAATACTCATCTCCAAATCCTATTTCCTCTGTTAAGTCTTCCGAAACATAACCCCTCCCAATGGATTTCACTACTTCTTCCTTTGTGCAGTTTCTGGACCTCAAACAGCTTGGACCAGAGTTCTCCAAGCTGGTGGCATGGCACAGTCACCTGAAGGGCTTGTGAAGATGACTGACGCTGGCTCCCATCCCCAGATGTGAGTTAACCAGACAGGGATGGGGCCTGAGCATTGCTTTTAAGAGCAATCCAGGTGATTCTAAACGTGTGCTCAGAGTTGGAAGCCACCGTGATAGGGCCCCAATTACAGGGTGCTTTAAATGTCTGTTTTTCCCAGGAGTCTGTGAGCTTCCTGGGGGGCGGGAGGCTGCCTTGGTCCCAGGTCTCTGCCCAGGGTTCAGTTCAGGGCTGACCCTTTGCAGGCTCTCAGCAAAGGAGTTGGGGAGGGCAGGATGCAGAGCCCTGGAAACGCTGCAGCCAGACCGGAGGCGGGGCGCGGGTCACCTTGGCGTGGGTGTTGAGCAGCTCGAACAGGGCCATGACGAGGGCCTCCACGGAGACGCTGCCGCCGCGGTACTCATCCAGGTAGTAGGCCATGGTGGCGCGCTCCTGCTCGTTCAGCAGGTGCCGAGCCTGCTCCTCCAGCAGCACGCGCGTCTGGTTCCCCAGGCTGCTCAGGGTCACCTGGGAGCCGGCTGGGCCCTTGTAAAATCCTGGCTGCGAGACAGAAAGACAAGCCCAGGAATTCTGAGCTGCTCTGGAGCCAAGTGGCCAGGCCACTCCCCCTCCCACCTCCCATCCCGTCTAAGTGTGGCATCTCACCTGTTACTCTCACTCATAACCCCCAGCACCTTGCCCTGACGGTACTGGGTATCTTTCTTAATTGGAATTTGTTTTGTTTTTACATCTCCTTCACTGAGTATAACCTGCATGAGGGCAGGGACCTGGTCTGTTCTGTTTGCTGCCATTAACCCTGGTGCCGGGGTGGTGCCCAGAACCTAGCAGACAGTCACAGACAAGGGGGATGGGGGTGGCCAGACAGGGGGCTGCCCAATTGGAATTTGGTAGTGTAAGTCACTCGGCACCCTCTGGCTGGCCAGAGCTCCTCACTCAGGTAGCTGTGAGGAAGCAGAAGACAGCCCTTAGACAGAGGACACCCTACCTTGTTTATTCCTTCTGTTGTGAGATCGCCAGGAAACCTGTGGGGAAAGACACATGTCTCCAGTTGTGATCTGAGCAGATCAAATGGGCGCAGGCAAGGGAAAGGGTGACGTGGGGCAGGAGGGGCAAAGCTTTGAGAGAACCGTGCATCATGGCCTCCACTCACTGCCTGTTCAGTCTGGGGAATACTCAGGGGGAAATGAAACTCTGGACAGACTGGCAGCTTCCAGCCTCCCAAGCAGCAGTGTAGATGGCACCTCCAAAACCACCCAAGGTGGGCTCCTGAGTGGTTGCCAACCCCACAGGACCAGGCGGGTGACACAAGGAGTGGAGGGAAGAAATGGTGATTGATAGGCAACCTCAGGGTCAGGCCAACCCTCAGGAGCTTAGGGGCGGGTGAACTGTAGAGCCCAGATGAAGCGCGCAGGTGCGGCTCAGCTCCAGCCCATGTGGGCTCAGGCTGCCAGACTTCCTGATTTTTAAGAGGCATCCAAAATTCCAGTTTTTTATAGAAAACCTGGTGTCTTTTGAAATGTTGGCAAGTAACTTTAAAAATGTGTAATACTGTGCAGGTGAAAGGAAGGGAGCAGGGAGAGAGACACAGAGAGAAAGAGAGGGGGGGGGGTCCTCTGAGGTGTATCTGGCCAGGGGCCACTGGGCTGAGACTTCTCATGAAGATCAAAAGGTGACACATTACATTATTAGCAACTATGTAGCCACCTGGCAACTGGATCTCATTTTATGACTTTAAGACCCTCTCACCCAAATTTCTTCATGGGATCCAGCCTGGTGAGCCCTGGCCAAATATACCCCAGAGGATCTATCTCTTTCTCTCTCTCTTCCTCCCTCCCTTTCACCTGCACGGACTGGGGATGGGAGCAGGGTTATGGTCCCCACTTTTTAGATGAAGGTCTGAAGAATGAGTTGAGTAATTTGTCTGGGGGCAAATACAGAATGAGACAGCTGGATGGTGTACGTCAGCTTTCCATGGGGAAACTGAGGCCAAGAGAGGAGGCCACGGCCTGAGATGTGCCCCAGGTCATGCCCTACCAATGGAGGAGCCCTGGTGTGTGGACTGCAGGCTGAGAGGAGAGCCAGGGTGGTGGAGGGATGGGAGGGGCTATCACTGGCATTTGGAAATGGCCCTGGGGTCTGGAGATCAGAGCAAGCAGAGTGGCCAGACCCTGCCGAGCTCGCCGCGGTCTCCCCTATCCGGGAACTGGCGATCCACTTTGTCTCGTCCACAGTGGTGCGGGCGTGGGGCAGCCTCCCGACGTCCTTCACCGTCAGGATGAGGTGCCGAGATGACTTCAGCAGCCTGACCGCCTCGTCGTGTAGGATGTTGAGAAAGCTCCACCCATTCACTTCCAGAATCTGGTCCCCAACCTGCCGAGACCACCACACAACACAATCACCTAGGCTGTTTGCAGGAGTCACACTAGGGGCTTCATAGCCCTGATCCCAATTCTCCGGGGCCAGCCTGCCAAGGAGGTCATCCAGGATCAGAGAGGATGCGTGGATGCCTGAGGGTCACATAGCAAGTCAACAGCAGAGGCGGCCTTCCAATACTGGCCCAGAGTCTACGCTCTTCTCATCAAAAGGGAGCATGTCCCCATGACCCAGCAATGGCTTTGAGGGATGGGTCTACAGTGACATTCCCAAGGGTCCCCTTATCTAGAAACAACAGTCATCTCAGGGCTAAGGTGGGGGTGAAGCTGGGAGTAGGATGCGGGAAGCCATGAAGGCCGACATCCGTAACTTCCCTCCTACACTTCCACACTGTTGAGATTTGTACTTCGAGCATGCATTCTTACATTACCTTAAAGTATAAACAACACTTTAATTTACTAAAAGAAACAGCAATAAATGAGAAAACTAGCCTCTCATTAAAGCAGTACACATGGCTTAGATTCTTACAAGCAGGCAACTTTATTTTGTAATAAGAAAAAAATATTTCCGGCAGGTGCAGTGGCTCACGGCTGTAATCCCAGGGCTTTGGAAGAATGAGGTGGGAGGACCGCTTGAGCCCCATAGTTGCAGACAAGCCTGGGAAATACAGTGAGACCCCATTTCTAAAAAAAATAATAATAGGCTGGGCGCGGTGGCTCGCACCTGTAATCCCAGCACTTTGGGAAGCTGAAGTGGGTGGATCATGAGGTCAAGAGATCGAGACCATCCTGGCCAAAATGGTGAAACCCCGTCTCTACTAAAAATATAAAAATTTGCTGGGCTTGGTGGCACGTGCCTTTAGTCCTGGCTACACAGCAGGCTGAGGCAGGAGAATTGCTTGAACCCTGGAGGCAGAGGTTGCAGTGGGCCAAGATCCCACCACTGCTCTTCAGCCTGGCGACTGAGCGAGACTTCGTCTCAAAAAAAAAAAAAAAAACAGAAAAAGAAATAATAAAATGAGTTGGGCATGGTGCTGTGTGCCTGTAGTCCTTAGCTACTCAGGAATCTGAGGCGGGAGGATCACTTGAGCTCAGGAGTTCGAGGCTGCTGTGAGCTGTGATTGCACCACCATACTCCAGCTGGGGCAACTGAGCAAGATCCTGTCTCTTAAAAAATACTTTTAATGAAGGAATTTAAAAATAGAGGAAAAAATAAAACTAGCCTTCCAATAAAAACAAATATGTGACAAAAATAGAAGCAGCTGAAAGGGAAGATGCTGCAGGGTATGATGGGGTATATCTTTAAACTCGGGGTTCCTTTCACAAATGGGGCAACTGAGGCCCAAGGATGGGAAAGGGCTGCTCAGGGTCACATGCCACTGAGGCCTCGAAGGGCAGCTTCGCAATACTGGTTATTCTTGGCCGGTTTTTCTTCTCCCCAGTTTCCCAGCCTGCTGACGGCACATGATCAACTCCCATAGTTTACCCTGCATTTTTCAAAGCAAGACTTGGAAAAGATGAGACACATGGGAGCCTGGGAGAAAAGTGATAACAAGGCTGAGAACCAAAACCCTGCTCCTGGGCTTCCTGCCTTTTCTCGAATGCCTCACCTCAGTTGGGAGTTTCCAGTCCAGAAAGTGGTTACAAAGGTAGGCTTTACCTCTCCCTCTGCACTGGCTTTGACGTGCTCAGGGGAGGGGCTTGCTGCCTCTGCCTCCATGACCCCCGCAGAGTGGGGTCTGTGCTGCATTTCAAGCATTCCCCACCATTTACTGCATGCCTACTGTGCGCTGGGATGCTGCACCGAGCTGGACAACCTGCTCCTGCTCCATTTAGCTCATGGTTGAGGGTGATCTCAGTTTTGTGTGATAAGTGGGTTTCCCTATTAGACTCTCCACACTGTATCGCCAGGGCCCAGCATGCAGGAGAAATTCAATTAAAAAATCATCAGATGAGGCCGGGTATAGTGGCTCACGCCTGTAATCCCAGCACTTTGGGAGGCTGAGGCGGGCGGATCACTTAAAGTCAGGAGTTCGAGACCAGCCTGGCCAACATGGCAAAACCCCATCTCTACTAAAAGTACAGAAATTAGCTGGGCGTGGTGGCATGCTATAGTCCCAGCAACTTGGGAGGCTGAGGCAGGAGAATCGCTTGAATCTGGGAGGCAGAGATTGTAGTGAGCTGAGATCGCATCACTGCACTCCAGCCTGGCTGGGTGACAGAGCAAGATTCCGTCTCAAACAACAACAAAATCATCAGATAAATAAAGACACACATTCCCATCCATCCCAACGCCAGGACCATCTCTGCTGCAGCTCAGAGATGCACACCACACCAGCCTTCTTCGTCCCTTTATATGTTTTCTCCTTGGTATCATCAACATCCTACACAGTAGGTATCACTGCTCTCCATTTCACTAGAGAGGAAACAGGCTCAGACAGGTGAAGCGCATAGTGTGTGGTCACAGAGCTAGTGAAAAAGAGTGCTGGTTTGCACACCCAGGTCAGGCCAGCCCCAAGGCCCCTCTACTTTCTGCTACTGGGCTGCTGCCAGGAGCTCTCTTTGGGGACCACGTGATATTGCTTCAAATCCAGCGTGTCCAAAGCTAATGTCCTACCTTATTTTCCCTGATCCCACCTGCAGTAGCCAGATCTGAAAACCTCACCCCATCATAAACTCTGCCTTCACCCCTCTGAGTAGATCCTTCAGCAAATCCCATCCTCCACCCCCATTGGCTCCCTGACCTGGGTCCCTACCTGCCCCCTGCCACATTCCCAAGCCAGCAACCTCCTCACTGTACATTTACATCTAAACTGGCCACAGACATAGTACCAGATTAATTTCTTTTTTTTTCCTTGGAGACTGAGTCTCCCTCTGTTGCCCAGGCTAGAGTACAGTGGCATGATCTCTGCTCACTGCAACCTCCGCCTCCTGGGTTCAAGAATTTTCATGCCTCAGCTTCCTGAGTAGCTGGGAATATAGGTGCGCACCATTATGCCCAGCTAACTTTTTGTATTTTAGTAGGGATGGGGTTTTGCCAAGTTGCCCAGGCTGGTCTCAAACTCCTGAGCTCAGGCGATCCACCCTCCTTGGCCTCCCAAAGTGCTGGGATTACAGGTGTGAGCCACCATGCCTGGCTAGTGCCAGATTAATTTCATCAACTTTTTGCTTTGTTGACTTCTCTCTCTGCTTAACCACCTTCTGTGACCCCTCATAACCCCGGAGGAAGCAAAGCACTAAGGCTAAGGGTTTCAAAGATGATCAGACACAGGTTCCAATCATTCACTCTGCCACTTCCGTGCCACGTGACCTCACAAAACCCGCAATAGCTTTTGTGCCTCACTTTCATTGGGGGTAAAAAGGGAGTCCCAGCCTAGGATTGTCCTCCAAATACCTATAGTCAACAGCATCTCAATGCCACATGCTTTCACCCTGCCCCCAGCAATATCTGCAATTCTCTTTCTCCCGTTCTATGTCTCCGAGCTCCCTGGTTGAGAAGCCCGGGCCCCTGGGAACTTAGGCAGCCCCGGCTGGACTCCCTGTAAAGAGCTTGAGATGAGACCCAGCACCTGGCTCAGGGCTTGGTACCACCCGGCTCAGGGTTTGGTACCAGCAAGCCCTCCATCAGCGCTCATGCATGCAGGTGTGGATACTGCGCATCCCTATCTCGCCTCTGCAGCTCCCTCTCTCTCCCGGCTGGCTTTCTCTGATGTTAAGAGGCAGAGCTGTGCAGCTCTCCCAGGCACTCAGGCCTTACTGAGAGTGGAAGAGAAACTGATTCCTGCTGGGCTCACTGGCACCCAACCTGCTAAACCACCTCCCCACGTGGCAGTTCTACTTCTCATCTCTGCTGGGCAGGAATCTTCTCCGCTTCCACCCGCTGCTCTGAGTTGGAGCTGGCTGCACTCTTCATCGCTGAAGTGCTTTGTTTCCTTAAGTATCCCCGTCAACAGCTTTCGCTGTTGTCACGCTAAGGGAATCAATTTTAATCTTCCCTTTAACACACTTTATTTCATCCCTGCAGTTTAATTAAAGGAACTGGCATCCAAGAGACCAGCTATGTAAGGGCATCCTTCTGTGCGCAGGCCTCTCCCTATGGGTCCAGGCCAGTAGGGCAGTGAGGGGAGGGAACAACTCAATTCCGTGGGCATTGACCTGGACTTCTATGAGGCTGGGGGAAGACTGCCAGATAAAATATAGGATGACCAGTTAAACTTGAATTTCAGATAAACAAATGCTTTAAAAATATATGTATGTCCCAAATATTGCATAGGGCACACATATACTAAAAAACGTATTCATTGTTTATCTGCACTCAAATTTAAATGGGCATCCTGTATTTTTATTACTGAAAATCCAGCCACCCTGGGGTGGAGCCATCAGTCACCTCTAAAGCTAGTGGCTCTTATGGGGGCTGATTTAGTGTTGTAGCTTCCAAACTTAGGTTACTTCCCTCACCCTGAGTCTGGTGTCTGGCACTTACGCAACCTGAGTCCCGGGAATTACCCAACATCCCACTTACTTCAGCCTTATCCTAGGCGTTAATATCCGTGAAATCCCAGGTTGGCTGCGCTAGTCACACTGTCCTCGTGCCTGTTAAATATATCCCGACCAGATTTGAAAAGGCGGCGTGGATTCCTGTGCAGTCTGGCTGGGGAAAGGCTGTGAAATGCGAGTCACGCTTGGGAAACCCTGACTTACTGGGGGCACGTGAGCCCATCTTCCCAATCTCTTTTCAATCCTTTCCTGTCTCTTCTTCCTCCAGGGCCTGTGTTCAAGCCAAAGTGCTAGGCAGGATTGGCTTCAGGGTCTCGACGGGGCCCTCCGCAGCATCTGAGTTGGTTTTGAGTGACTCCCATTTTTCCGTGTCCAGCCCTCTTCCTTTCCTTCTACTTGCTGGAAAGCTTCCCCAGGTCTAGGAGCGCCGTCAGAGCAGTTGTCTACATGCTCACTGTGATTTAGAGTCCACAAATCACTTTCAACCAAGTCTGGCGTCTTTCCTGCTGCTAGTGTCCTAGTGTCACCCCATGTGGCCAGTGGAGTGTGGAGTCCCATCCCTATACTACAGCCTCTAGTTTTAAGGCCAGGCAACCACGACGTAGTAGCTGAGTGGCCCTACATGCACAGCTCTCAAGTGCAACCTGAGCCTCAGTTTTCTCATCTGTAAGATGGGCATGATTCTACCAACAGCTCCCAGGTAGCTGTGAGAATCCAATGGGACCACCCTGCGTGGAGCCTGAGACACGTGAGGCTTTGCATAGCTTCTCATGTGCTTCTCTTCCAAACGGAGGACACAGGTTCAGAGATGCTGAGTGACTTGCTCAAGGTCACTGGCCATACAGGAAGTAAATAAATGAACCAGCCTTTGAGCCCAACCTTCTCATCTTCCTATTACCCTATGCCACCTTCATCTCAGCACAGCTCTGGCATGTGGGAGATGCTTAGTGAATGATGAACCAATAGGGGGACCTGGCCTTCCTCCCCTTTTAGTCTCACTTCTGTTTGCTTCCCCTTTCCCTTCGGTTTGTGTGATGTGAATTTGGAGGCAACATGTTTAAAGGTCTTAGTTTTACTCTTTTCCAAAGAAAACTAAGAGCTCGGCTGTGCACGGTGGCTCACACCTGTAATCCCAGCACTTTGGGAGGCTGAGGTGGGCGGATCACGAGGTCAAGAGATAGAGACCATCTGGCCAAAATGGCAAAACCCCGTCTCTACTAAAAATACAAAAATTAGCTCGGCGTGGTGGCGTGTGCCTGTAGTCCCAGCTACTTGGGAGGCGGAGGCAGAAGAATCGCTTGAACCTGGGAGGCAGAGGTTGCAGTGAGCCAGATCGCACCACTGTACTCTAGCCTGGTGACAGAGCAAGACTCTGTCTCAAAAAAAATAAAAAATGTGTAAGAGAACTAAGAGCTCTGTTTGTTTATTCATTGCAATGGGGCTTTTTCATATCCACTGAAGCCAACTCAGAGTTAGACGGTACAGGAAAAGAAAGCAGAAAATAGAGGTAAAGATGTTGTGTCCATCAGGCCCTTCCAAGGCGTCTCTTACAGATGCAGAGACTGAGGTCCAGAAAGGACAGGCATGTGTCTCGGGCCATAAAGTGAGGCAATGGCAAAGCCCAGGCCCCGCAGCTAACTGTGGAAACACTCACATCCCTCCACCTGGGCTCCCTGGGACAGCACGTGCTGGAGACAGGAGGGGCAGGTGTGCCAAGTGTGATCGAGTGGCTAATATTGCTCAGCTTGCTTGCGCAGCACTGATGGGGAGGACACAGAAGGATAAACAAATAAAGGCCGCTTTATTTTATTTGTCACCATGGTCATCCCATTTGTCACCACTGATGGAGGATTGGAGGGTGGACCACGGAATGCCCTTCATTTTAAGGCAGAGGAAAGACTCCTCCATCATCCACAGCCCACTGAGTGACTGGCTCATGTTCAGACGCTCTGAGAAGAACACAGCAGGGCTTCAATAAGGACTGGATACTGATTTCCCTGAAATTGGTCAACTACCAGGAAGCAGAGAACTCACTTCCCTTAGGTCTGGGGCAGGCACAGGAGCCCCAGGAGGAGAGGAGGCCCTTGGAACAGGAGAAACACTCAGTAGACCTCACTTGGTTAACAGCCCCCTCTTACTTTCTAAAAGACCTGAGGAAGATTATTTTATCGTTCTGAACCTTCCTTCCCAAAATGGGAACAAGACCACTAACAGCTAGTTTGTTGTACAAAGTACACCAGTGGCCATCTTCTGTGTTTCTGAGCACAGACCCAGGAGTCTCTGTCTAATTCCATACTCTGCCACTTACTTGCTGTGTGACCTTGGGTAATTGACTTTACTTCTCTGTGCCTCAGTTACCTCCTGTGGAAAATGGAGATGATATCAGTACCTGGCTCATACATGAGTTAGTACATTCCCCAGTGTATCCCCAGCACTTAAAACAGGGTCTGGCACATAGTAGATGCTCAACAAATATTTACTGAATTAACATGTATGAAACACATAAATGAGTAGCTACCATACAGTAAGTGCTCAATAAATGCATTTTTGGAAAGCCATGGTTATCCCTGAAGTCACCCCTTGATCACAATTCTACCTCCAGGGCGTCTCTCAGTGCCACTCCCTACCTTTCCACCTACCTCCCCCAGGGCCTTGCCTCTGGCTTCCACTGACCCACACATGTTGATCGCACCCATGAAGCTCATACTGTTATCCCCGTTTTACAGATGAGGAAGCTGAGGACAGGAAGTAGAGTCATAACAGCTGGAATTTGGCCTTCATTCCACCAGCCAGCAAAGTCCCTGCATGAACCAATACCACCCTCTCCTTTAAGAAAGGCCAGCCTGCCCTTCCTCCACTTCTTACCCCTCCTAGCCCCGGGCTTTATGCCATGCACTCAGTAGGTGCTGTATTCATGCCCGATGAAGGGAACTAGCAGGAAGAACCTGTGGCGGTATGGCAGCAGCTGCAAGCTCCCTCGCCAGAAGTTGTTAGGAGAGAAGCCTGCCAACAACCCGATTCCGGGCTGAGCCGGGAGACTGGAATCCATCCTCTCTGGCTGCGTGCACCTGTACCAGCCACGCTGAGAAGGGCCCGAAAGAAGCCGATTTCAGAGTTGCCTTCAGTACCATCCCAAGCCTGTGTTACAATGGATCTTGTGGCTTCAAGGGAGGACCCTGTTGATTGCACCATTATCATGAGAAAATTTCAAATTCTATTAAGGAGTTTTATTGCAATTATGAATCTTTAATAGTTTTCCATGTCAGGTATAAAACTTTAATGGGCTGGTTTTTTTTCTTTCATTACAAGTGAGCAATGCAGTTTTAATGAGACAACGTTAGCTTTTCCCAACAGTTCAGGAGTCAGTAAACCTTGTCCATATTTTGAAAAAGAAAATAAAAAGATCTAGATAATTGCTTAGAAGGTTCTTGGAGTAAGCTCAGGGTACGGGCTGGGTCTGGGGGAGCTCTCCACCCAACCCCCTCTGGTTTAGAGCTCTCACAAGGCAGACAGCCTAACCAGAAATGCTGTGGATGGACCCGGCAAGCCTAACGCACGCTGACTCCCAGTACGGCCCATGCTTCCTTCCTTTCCCTCTTCCGACACTGGCAGGTCTGTTGTCAGTACCTGCTTACTTTATTCACAACACAGGCAGCCCTCAGTGAAGGCCTGCTCTAACCCAGCCATCAACCAAAACTGAGGCCAGAAAGGGGAAAGAACTTGCCCAAGGTCGTGCTCTGAGTCAAGGTCAGAGCTAGGCCTGAGAGGCCAGACCTAAGTTCTTCCCACAGGAAAATCTGGCTTCCAAAGTAAACTTAGAGAAATCACGGAGGTCAAGCACAGAAAGAGTAACAACTACCAACCCCCAAGAGACTCACTTAGGCCAGCTACCTTGTATAGTTTAGTTCTAAACTTAACAAGCACCATCTGAGACATGGAAGGTTCCGAGTTTCATAGATGACAGCAGTGAGGCTCAGAGAGGTGAAGTTACTTGCCCAAGGACACCCAGCAAGCAAGTAGCAGAGCAGGCTTTGAAGCCAAACCAATTGCTATTCTGAGACCCAGACTTGTAGTAACCGAAATGTTCTATAACTAGGTTGTCTAAGAGATTAGCAACTATTATTTAAATTTAAATTATAATAAAATTAAAAATTCACTCTCCCAGTCACACAAGTTCCATTTCAATGACCACATATAACTAATGGCTACCATCTGGAACAAGCCTACACACAGCCCCAGATCAAACCCCTGACCTCCTATTCTTTCCTCCAAGCCTTCTCCAGGGCTTCTCATCTCATTGCTCAGGCCTAAAATTCCAAACCCACTGGCTCCATCATCAAGCCCAGTGGGTTTTGCCTTCCCTTCCAAAAGGACCCTCTATCTTCACTCACTCCACTGGGATCCCAGCCGTCTTGTCTCTCCCCTGGACCATGACCATGGCCTCCTAAGTGGCCTCTCTGCTGCCACTCTTACCACCCTGCCCAATACTTTCCTTATGCAGAAGACAGATTTATTTAAACTGCAAACCTGATCTTGTCACACCCTCCTTTAAAATCTCCCAAACCATCTCACACCTCCCTCCCGCACCAGATTTTTTCCAATCCAACCATACTTGCCATCTCTCAGTTTGCTCAACAGATGGAGCCCTTTCCCCACTCTGGACCTTGGCGCACACTGTTCCCTCTGTCCAAAACTATTTCCCTTCATTCCTCACCTGGATAACGCCTACTGAATGTTCAGGTCTTGGCTCAAATGACACCTCCTCCAAGAAGCCTTCTCCAACTCCAAGGCAGGTATCACTAAGCCCCCTCGCCCAGGGCACCCTGCAGCACTCCCCACGTTCGAGATCGTACTAGCCTACAGGCATAGAGTTCAAAGTCAGTGTGCTGCACCTCCCCCCTTGAATGGCACATTGGAAGCATCTGACAAATGCCTGACGGAATCCATGAACAAATGAATAAACAATTAAATAAATGGATGAGCAGGCATACAAACAAGCTAGTCCTTGCCCGTTCTGTTCCTGCAGACAGGCTGGAGACATTTTCCATTTATGTAAAGGTTGAGTTTGACAAGGTCAGGGCATGTAGGGAGGCTGGGTACATGCAGCCCAGCTCTACAGGCTGCAGCAGGAAAGGAGCATTCGGTTTTTACAATCAAAAGGAAGACAAAGAGGTAAAAACACAAATCACCCACTGATTTTGTTTTGTTTTGTTTCTGCTGGAATCACATTCTGGGAAATGGTATATATTCAATCCAGCCCCTTATTCTGGAAGAAAGAAAACTAGGGTGGGAGGTAGAGGAGAGGTGTCACAGGTTCAAGGCTTCCTGGGCAGTTGGGGCAAAGCTGGCCCAGAACCCAGTCTTCCACCTGCTTCATGCTGCTCTGCAGACCTGCAAGAATCAAGCTCTCAAGCTCAAATCCACAGCTTTCATAGATACAAACAGTGACCAGTTGGAAGACAGAATGGAAGGAAGGGGAATCCTCAATTATAATAGCAAGAGAAGAGAAAAAAAACTAACAAGAAATAAACTGAACAAGAAATGTACAACACCTATATGAAGAAAACTTCACACACTCCTAAAAGGCTCAAAATGACTCAACAAATAAAAAATTCCCTTTTCTTGGAAAGAGTTCAGCATCATCGAGACATCAGCTCTCTCTCAGCTCACTTAAATATTTAACATTATCCCAACAAAAACATCAACAAGCTTTTGTTAGATAAGTCAGTAAAAATTCACAGGAAAAAATTAAAATGCACATAGAAGAACCTTAGATGCACACCGCTAAGGGGAAGAAGCCAGTCTGAAAAGGCCACACACTGCATGATTCCAACTACGTGATATTCTGGAACAGGCAAACTGACAGAGGCACGGTAAAGATCGGTGGTTGCCTGAGGCTCAGGGAAGGATGAGAAGCAGAGCGCAGAGAACTTTTAGAGGGGTGACACTCTTCTGTATGTCACTATCATGTTTAACACATGACATGTACAGATCAAAATCCACTGAATTGTGAATCCTTATATAAAGTATGGACTTAATAAAAATATTATCCACATTGGCTCATCAATTGTAACAAATGTACCTCTTGTACGCTAATTACGAGATGTTAACAATAAGGGAAAATGTGTTTGGGAAGGGTTGGGGCAGAGAAAGTATAATGGGAACTCTGTAAGTTCCTAACTTTTCTGTAAACCTAAAACTGCTCTAAAAAATAAATCTATTGGCCACGCATGGTGGCTCACGCCTATAATCTCTGCACTTTGGGAGCCTGAGGTGGGCAGATCACCTGAGATCAGGAGTTCGAGACCAGCCTGGCCAACACGGGGAGGCCCAGCCTCTACTAAATATATAACAATTAGCCAGGCATGGTGGTGGGTGCCTGTAATCCCAGCTACTTGGGAGGCTGAGGCAGGAGAATCACTTAGAACCCGGGAGGCGGAGGTGGTAGTGAGCCTAGATTGTGCCGCTGCACTCCAGCCTAGGAGACAGAGTGAGACTCTGTCTCAACTAAATAAATAAATGTTAATTTTAAAATATAATTTTATTATTTAAATATAACAAAAAAATAAAAACTTCTTGTTATTTAAGAATAAAAACAATTGTTTTAAAATCTAAAAGTATAAAATGCAAGAATGGCTATGAAAAATTCTGATACAGAAGAGCCACGAGAAGAGCTACCAGATACTAAAGCCTGCTCTAAATCCTCCGCACTTATACCAGGGCGGCACTGACTCATGAGTAGAGAGACAGACAGACAGTGGAACAGACTATAGGCCCAAGGACACAAGAAATTTTAGCATATGACAAAGGTGGCACTACAAATCACTGTGACAAAGACGTTTTAATACGTAGTACTAGGATAAATGAGTAACTATTTAGAAAAAGATAAAATATACCATGCCCTCCATAAAACTAAATGCCAAACAGATCAGAGGTCTAAAGGAAAAATGTATTTATGAGCATTGAGAAAAAAAACAGTAAGTTCATCTGTACCCTGGGGATAAGGAAACATCTAACCAGACTCAAATTCAACAAAAGAAAGGATTAATAATTAAATTAGATCTAGAATGTATAAAACCTTTGCAGTGAAAAAGACTCTATAAGCAAAGTCAAAAGAAAATGACAACCAGCATGTTATGGGCTGAATTCCTACCCTAACTCTGAATCTGCTGAACTTGAAGATAGGGCCTGCGAAGAGGTAAATACAGTTACCTTTTAATCCAATGGTGGGGTCCTAATCCAGGAGGGTTGGTGCCCTTATAAGAAAATGAAGAGATGCCAGGGTCTCTCTTGTCCATGTGAGGACACGGTAAGAAGGTAAGCCATGAAGGCAGCTCTTACCAGGAACTGAACTGGCCAACACGCTGACCCTGGCCTTCCCAGCCTACAGAAATGTGAGGGAAGAAATTCCTCTTGTTTAAGCCATCTTGTCTTTGGCATTTCAGTCAGCCTAAGCTAAGACACACGGAGAGAACACTTGCAATATACACCACAGATAAAGGGCCAGTTAGCTCTAATATTTAAGCAATTCTTGGTTTTAGGGGGAAAAAAGATCCAAAATCCTGAGAGCAAAAGGATAATAAAAGACATGAACAAGTTACAAAAAAAAGACACTATAAATGACCATTACATATATGAAAAGACGTTCAACTTCACCCATAATAAGAAAATTGCCCAGCCTGGGTAATATGGTGAAACGCCATCTCTACAAAAAATACAAAAAGTTGGCCAGGTGTGATGGTGTATGCCTGTAGTCCCAGTTACTGAAGGAGGCTGAGGTGGGAGGATCATTTTGGCCTGGGAGGTGAAGGCTGCAGTGAGCTGAGGTTGTGCCACTGCACTCCAGCCTGGGTGACAGAGTGAGATCCTGTCTCAAAAAGGAAAAAAATTGCAAAATAAAGCTACATCAAGATACCATTTCTCACCTATCAGATTGAGGAAAAAAATTAAAAACTTGACAGTGGCTGTCAGCTACGGGGAAACAGGCACACTGTTACGTAGCTGGTGGGAATTCAGAATGGTCCAACACTTAGGGAATCTCACTTTTAAAAATTTACTCTGAAGATATACTGCCCAAAATAAAATACATAGGCACACAATTAGTCACTGAAGCACTGTTTGTGATTGTAAAACACTGAAAATCACCTAAAAGTCCATACAGAGGAGAATGGTTGGATAAAGTATGGTACAGCTGCACAGCAGAGTACACACGGCCCATCGAAAGAATGACAAAGGCCTCTGTGCACTGACAGAACCGGATTTCCAGGATATTGTGAAGTTAAGAAAATGGAGTGCAAAAGGATGTCTATAGCATGCTATCTTTCATAGAAGAAAGAAAGTATATATAAATCTGCTAATTTTTGCAAAAAGGAAGAAGAAGAATAAACCAAATACTTATGTGGTTGCCTTTAAGGAGCAGGTGAGAACGGGTAGAAGGGACATGGTACTCTGAGTGTATCTTTTTGTATAGTTTTGATGTTTTAGGACTCAGAAAGTAAAATTAAATCAACAAAGACAAGGCGGGGGAACCCTATTCAATACCAGCAAAAACAAAGGAACCTGGTTTACATGAGTAACATAATTCAGATGAAGTGGAAAACGAAATAATTAACCCAAGGAATAGAGTACTTTGTAAACCCTCAGTTTAAGGACAAAACACTGTAAGCAAATCAGAAGCTCTACTTCACAATGGTAGGCACATGGCAATTCTGAAACTACTTTTGTGTCTTGTAAAATTGGGCAAATGGGTAAACATTTAAGGTAGGATCTTGAGTTCTCACCGTTGAAGAAATGAGAGAAGCTAGGAAGAACTCTGTATTGTTGGCCTAGAAGAGGAGGTATGAGTATGAATGAACTCATGATTCTAGACAAATATTGAAATATCTATATTTCACGTGTATCTGTATGTATGCGTGTATACTCGTGTATGAATATGAGTGTGCGTGTATTGTATGTATAGTTGACCCTTGAACAATATGGGTTAAACTGTGTAGGTTTATTTATATGCAGATGCTTAAAATAAATATATTGGAATTTTTGGAGATTTGTGACAATTTGAAAAAAACTCACAGATGAGCCACATAACCTAGAAATATTGAGAAAATTAAAAGGAATGCCATGAATGCATAAAATATATGTAATCTGCTTTATCATTTACTATCATAAAATACACACAAATCTATTATATTTATTTTACTTTTTATTTTTATTTTTAGTTTTTTTTTGAGACGGAGTCTCTCTGTCACCCAGGCTCCAGTGCAGTGGCGTGATCTTGGCTCACTGCAACTTCCACTTCCTGGGTTCAAGCAATTCTCCTGCCTCAGTCTCCCAACAAGCGGGGATTACAGGCATGCACCACCATGCCCAGCTAATTTTTGTATTTTTAGTAGAGACAGTGTTTTACCATGTTGGCCAGGCTGGTTGTGAACTCCTGACCTCAAGTGATCCGCCTGCCTTGGCCTCCCAAAGTGCTGGGATTACAGGTGTGAGCCACCGCGCCCAGCCACAAATCTATTATTTTTAAAAGTTAAAAATAAAAAAATATTTTTGAGATGGAGTCTCACAGTATTGCCCAGGCTGGAGTGCAGTGGTTCAATCCTGGCTCACTGAAACCTCTGCCTCCTGGGTTCAAGTGATTCTTCTGCCTTAACCTCTCGAGTAGCTGGGACTACACGTGTGCGCCACCATGCCCAGCTAATTTTTTTGTATTTTTTAGAGACGGAGTTTCACCATATTCGCCAGGCTGGTCTCACACTCCCGACCTCAGAAGATTTGCCCACTTCAGCCTCCCAGAGTGCTGGGATTACCAGGCGTAAACCACCCTAGCCGACCAAAAAAGTTGAAACTTACCAAAACTTACATATACAAACACTTGCAGATAAGACATGGCACCATTCACAGTCAAGAGAAATATAAGCAAACATAAAGATGTGGTATTAAATCATAACTGCATAAAATTTACAGTAGTTCACATGGTACTACTGTAATAACTTCATAGCTACCTTCGTTGCTAGTTCAGTGCACTCAAATTTTGAAAGAATCGGCTTAAAACACTGTGTGCTGCTCATCATCTCTGTGTGAGCAGTTTGTTTCTATGGTAAATTGCATACCACAGTAAAAAGTGGTCTCTCATGACTCTTGTCTATTTTTCAACATATTTCATGCAATACCATAAAGCGTGAATAACACCACGGGACTGCTATGAAGTGCCACTAGTGATGCTGGAAGTGTTCCCAAGAAGCAAAGAAAGTCATAACATTATAAGAAAAAGTTGAATTTCTTAACGTGTGCCATAGATGAGGTCTGCATCTGCACTTGGCCACCATTTCAGACAGACAATTCATCTTGTAAACAGATGACGTAAACTTACGAAATCAATAAATTCGGTAAGGTACAACAAATGTATTTTCTCTTCCTTATGATTGTCTTAGTAACATTTTCTTTTGCTAGCTTACTTTATTTTAAGAATATGGTATATAAATATATAACATACAAAATATGTGTTAACTGACTGTTTATTGCTAAGGCTTCAGGTCAATAGTAGGCTATTGGTAGTTAAGTTTTTGGAGAATCAAAAGTTATATGTGAATTTCAACTGTGTGGGAGGATTGGTACCTCTAAGCCCTGCACTGTTTAAGGGGTGACTGTGCATACAAATGCAGGCATGTACATTTCCTAGCTTTGTCCACTAAAAGGCCTATAAGTAATGACACCTCAGCAGCGACAAGCCCATCTAGCCCCCAGATCTTGTTATCTAAATCTATTCCCCACTGAGAGAAATCATGGTCTAGTGGACAATGGCTGGTTCCAAGGCTGGGCAGGAAAAGTACAGGATGAGCCTGAACCATCTTCTTGAGCCAGAAAGTAGGGAAATTCTCTAAGAATGACAGATGCATGTCAAATAGACACAGAAGCCAGACTGAAGGTTCTGCCATACTCAAATCTGGGACACTCTGAGCATCAAAGTAGATAATGCCAATACTAACAAATGAAGTAAGACTGCATGAATCCATATTTATATTAAATAAATAAATAAGAGGACAAAGCTCCTCTCTACAGTAAAATACCAAGTGAGTTTTCAAAAATTTTGCAAAACAACAGAATCAGGCAAAACTAGTAGGTAAAAGTTTGACACAGAACAGAATATTTACAGTCTCAAAACACCACCTGCAAATAAGTTATTCATTATAAAAGGAAAAACAGTACAGAAACCTGGCAGACATGACTTACCCAAGTAATCAGGGTTGCCCTCACTAACAATGGGGCAAACTGACATCACAGGACCCACCAAGGACCTGGCATCAAGGCTAGCATGATCCTGCCAAAATGTATAACCTGATCCAATCATAGGAACCAACAGACATCCCACATAGAAAGACTTTCCTACAAAATAATGAGCCAGAATTTTTCAAAAACATCAATGTCATAGGAAGATAAAGAAAGGCTGAGGAACTGTTCCAAATTAAATGAAACTAAACAATCATAAAAAACCAAACACAACATGTGATGCCTCCTGGACTGGGAGCAGAAAGAACTGCTATAGGAGGACATCACTGGGACAAATGGCAAACACCGGGACTGCGTAGATAGGATAATAGCATTGTAGTGATGCTGAATTTCCTGACTGTGATCATTGTTCTGTGATTAAATTAAGTGAATGTCCTTGTTCTTAGAGAAAAAAATACTGACGTGTTTAGGAATAAAGAGGCATGAGATAAACAATTCCGATGCTTTAGAGGGTAGAAGAGAAAAATAGAAAGATAAAGCAAATGTGGTAAAACACAAAAAACTTATGAATCTAGGTGAAGGGCTGATATGATTTGGATATTCGTCCCCTACAAATCTCATGTGATTCCCAGTGTTGCAGGTGGGCCTAGTGGGAGGTGTCCGGGTCATGAGGCGGATCACTCATGAATGGCTTGGTGCCCTCTCCACGGTAATGAGTTACCAGGAGATCTAGTTGTCGAAAAGAGTCTGGGACCGCCCTGCTCTCTCTCTTGCTCCCTCTCTTACCATGTGACAAGCCTGCTCTCCTTTGCCTTTTGCCATGAGTGGAAGCTTCCTGAGGTCCTCATCTAAAGCAGATGCTGAAACAGCCTGCAGAACTGTGAGCCTAACAAACCTCTCTTCTTTATAAATTACCCAGGTTTGGGTATTCCTTTAGAGCAACGCAAAACGCATAAATACAAGAGTATACAGGAATTCTTTGCAGTATTCTTGAAATTATTTCAAAATAAAATGACTTAAACAAAACAAAATAAAAAACAAACAAACAGAAATCTAGGTCCAGTCCTTTATGGGGAGCATCAGACGTCAGAGACTAGAGTGTGTGTCCATTTCTGTGCTTCACCGTCATAAATAAGGAAATTGACCTGCCTCTTCCAAATACACTGGAATCCTCCAATTCCTACCAAGAAGAAGCAGTACCACTGAGACCAGCACCAGACGATGGAAGAATGTTAGACAAGAGCCACGTGCCTCCCAAGGGGAAAACCTATAATAGGTATTGGTGATATTGTATACATTATATGAGTATTCTACACTGCTGGGACCAGTCATCACAAACTCAATGGTTTAAAACAACACAAATTTATTATCTTACAGTTCTTAGGTCAGAAGTCCAATATAGATCTCACTGGGCTAAAATCAAGATGTCAGCAGAACTGAGTTCCTTTTTGGAGAGTCTGGGAGACTATCCAATTCTTTGCCCTTTCCAAACTACTAGAGGCCTCCTACATTCCTATATTGATGGCTCCTTCCTCGATCTTCAAAGCCAACATCCTCAGGCCAAAAGGGCATTCTCACATAGCCACCTCTCTAGTTCCCTCCTTCTGATTCTCATCTCTACTTTAACAACCCTTGTGATGACATAGGACCCACCAGGATAATCCAGGATCATCTTCCTACCTCAAGGCCAACTGAATAGGAACTTTTATTCCCTCTCCCATGTAACCTAACATAGTCATAGGTTCTGAGGATTTGGATGTAGACATTTTGGAGGGCCCATTATTCTGCCTACCATATTTATGGTAACAAAAACATGGTGGGTATTCATGAATAGCCAAATAAAACAGAACACCAAAAGATCCCTATACTAGCCCATTTTCATGCTGCTGGTAAAGACATACCCAAGACTGGGTAATTTATAAAGAAAAAAAGGTTTAATGGACTCAAAGTTTCATGTGACTGGGGAGGCCTCACAATCATGGAGGAAGGTAAAAGGCATGTCTTATATGGCGGCAGGCAAGAGAGAAATGAGAGCCAAGCAAAAGGGGAAACCCCTTATAAAATCATCAGATCTCATGAGACTTATTCACTACCACAAGGACAGTATGGGGGAAACCGCTCCCATGATTCAATTATCTCCCACTGGGTCCCTCCCACAGCATGTGGGCATTATGGGAGTATAATTCAAGATGGGATGTGGGTGGGGAAACAGCCAAATTGTATCAATCCCCCTACCCCATCTAGGTGACGAAGGGCTAGTGGGGCATCTGGCACTTTACCAGCTGGAGCACAACTTGGTTGAAACTTGCTAAGAAATATTAGAAAGCATTCTTCACAAGGGAAAAAATAAAAATAAAAATAGAAAAATAAAAAAACTTGCTAAGAAGCATTTGACAAAATGGTGCAAAAGCTTTTGCAATTTCCCTTCTAGGAATTAACCCCAACCAAATAACCGTGGTTATATAAAACTTAAATTTACAAAAAGAATTTGGACCCCCTCCAAAATGCCTAAGACTTAGTGGTTAGTCAAATGCTGCATGGTATATCCATACAGTAATTATTTTATTGCCATTAAAAATGACATTGTATAATATTTAATCACATGTAATTATTTTTTCCAATTAAACTTCTAAAAACTGACAAAACTGATATAATTACATAGTACAAATAGTCAAATAGTAAAAAAGGGGGGTATATACAAGCTATAAAAATCTCCCCTCTGAAACCCCTTTCTCTTAAACACATCTGTGTTCCTGAAATCTAAGGCCCCACAATCAGTTTCTCAGGCATTTTCTCAGGGATTCTCTTCACCTATACAAGTATGTATCAATAAATATATTCCTCTTTTTAAAAAAACAAAAATGGGATTACATAATCATATGCTGTAACTTGCTTGTTTTCACTTAATATTTTGCAAAGGTCTTTCTGACATGAAGGATCTGAATGTTTTGTGTGTCTGTGTGTGTGTGTGTGTGTGTGAGTATGTGTGTGTATATATATATATATATATATGGCACACCTCTGGCAGGATAATGCTAAAATGTTATGGAAGGTGGGGGAAAGAAAATAGTCTGATCCCAGTTTTGCTGAAATATTTTTATCCATATTATATTCCTTATAGGCATAACACACTGAAAGGTTACACAACAAAATGGTTGCACTAGCTTTCCCTAAGTATAGACTTTTCTCTGTCTTCTGCAGTGAACATGCTTTACTTTTGAATTCAGGTTTCCTAATGTTATTATTATTATTTTTAGACAGAGTCTCACTCTGTCACCCAGGCTGGAGTACAGTGGTGTGATCTTGGCTCACTGAAACCTCCGCCTCTTGGATTCAAGCGATTCTTGTGCCTCAGCCTTCCAAGTAGCTGGGATTACAGGCGTGTACCACCATGCCCAGCTAATTTTTGGATTTTTAGTAGACATGGGCTTTCACCACGTTGCCCAGGCTGGTCTCGAACTCCTGACCTCAGGGGATCTGCCTGCCTTGGCCTCTCAGAGTGCTGGGATTATAGGTGTGAGCCACAGTGCCCAGCCTCAAACGTTATAAGATAAAGACATGTGGTCTTTAACTGTGTTCAAGGGACTGGGAAGAAATATGCCAAATGTTCATAGGTGTTGCCTCCAAGTGATCAATTCCAGGCAATTTTAATTTCAAGCTCTTTATACATTTTCTGCACTTCTCCAAATTGTATACAAAGACCATACTGTCAAAAGTAGAAAGAAAAAAAAATTCCAACAATAAATGAAAACACTGTGAGGAGACGAGCCATCGCACAGGCCATCATCATCTCCCAAGCCTTCTCTAACATCTCCCTCGATGTCGGGGGGTCTGGGGAAGACTGGGTCTAGGCCCTCGGCAGACGTGCTGTGCCACGCTGGAGAAGAATCTTCTTTATCTCACCTGGTCCATTCCATGCCTCTTAGTAATTTGGGATACATCATTTCTGCCCCACACTGGGCACTGAAGCCTGCTAGCATAGATAGGCTTGGAGGCGGTTTAATCTCCTCTGGAAAGTTCCTCTGAGGTTTCTCTTACTTGCTGCTTCTTTTAAAACCTGATTTCAATTAGAAACGGCGAAATGCCTGACTTCAAGGGAACGGTTAGGTAAATTATAATTTAGCCCCAAGATGCAATATGATTATGCAACTATTATAAGTTGTACTTGTGAGTTTTTATTTACGTGGGAAAATGCAGGTGAGAATGTGAAATGCAAAACAACGTATATGATAGAAAGCATGTCAAAGACTACAGAGAAAAGAATGACAGGAACTACACAAAGATGCCAACAGACAGAAACAACCCAAATGTCCATCAACTGATGAATGGATAAACAAAATGCAATATCGCCAGACAACAGAATACTATTCAGTCATAAGAAGGAATTTCCTGGTACATGCTACAACATTATGCTAAGTAAAAGAAGGCAGACACAAAGACCACACGGTCTATGATTCATTGATATGAAATCCCCAAAATAGGCATATTGAGAGAGACAGAAAGCAGATTAGTAGTTTTCAGGGAGTAAAGGGAGGGAGGAATGGGGCGTGGTGACTTCATGAGCACAGAGAGTTTTTCGGGGGTGATAAAAACCTTCTGAAATTAGATAGCAGTAATGCTTGCACAGCCCTGTGAATATACTAAAACTGCTGATTTGTACACTTTAAAAGAGTGACTTTTATAGCATATGAATTATATCTCAAACAAACAAATGATGATAATAAAGGCTGGCTTTAAAAGGCAGGATGTCTGGATCCTTCTACTTTCTGCTTGTGTTTGTGTGTGTATTATGTATTCAACTTTTTACTTTAGTAGCTGGAAAAATAAAACTAAAAACAAACAAAGGGTTTGGCCCAAAGCGTTTCTCAAAGGGTTTGGGCCAAAAGCTCTATGCGCAGCACCACTCAGCTCTCCGGACATCCCAAACTCTGAAAGCTCTGGCCTCCTCCCACCTGCCTTAACTCACAGCTCCTTGACTTTGGAATTAATCCTCTCCCTCACTCCAGTGCCACGTGCATCCCTAGGCTCATCGAGCCAGTTGCAAGGTCTTGGAGAAGCTGTTGGAACTATGTCTCCTTCCCGATCCCTTCCCCCTCCCTCCCCACCTCTCCTCTCTGTTAGCCCTTGGTCCCTCTCAGCCGACCTGCCCGTCCCTGACCCCCATGCCTCTATGTCTGTCCTCCTGCTAATTCTTCCTGGAAGAGCTCTTCCTTCATTTCTCTGCCTGGCAATAATCTTCCACGTTCAATGCCCCGACCAGACCACGCTCTTCACGAGGGTAAAAATCATGTGTTTTCTGGCTCGTGCTTGCATGTCAGGCAGATACAGAGGCTCAGCAAGAACCTGCTAAGCAAGAGAAGGCCAGCTCGAGATCCACGTCCTCTCTGCAGCCACAACCAGCCCCCGTCATCTGGACTGACTGCTCCCACCTGAGGTCCCAGCACAGGAAGGGCCGTGTAGTGGCCACAGAGACGCAGAAGCAGCCTGCCTGGCTCCACCATGTCCTGGCTGTGTCACCTTGGGTAAGTCATTTAACCTCTCTGAGCCTCACGTCGGTAAGCAAGGGATAAGCACCCGTACCATAGGGCTGCTGTGAGGGTAAAAGGACTGATATACACCAACTGCCCAGAATACTCCCTGTATATTGTAAATGTTAATTGTTATCCAATAAAAGCATGGTACTTCTTACAGGTCTGACTTTATTACAGGTTGCTATTTCCTCCTCCTTCTTCCTCACTAGACTGTCAGCAATTTGAAAGCAGGACCCCATGTGTTGTCCATGGACCAACAGTGCTGTGCTTTGAATGTGTGTCCTCCACTAAAACTCAGGCAGTATGAAGAGATGAAACCCTTCAAAGGTGATCTGGCCACAGGGACTCCACCTTTCCACCTTTCTCTCTTTCTCCCTCACTCACTTTCTCTCTCTCATAAACACACACACACACACACACACACACACACACACACACACTTTCTCTCTCTTTCTCTCTCTCCCATCGCTAAAACTGTGAGCTAATAAATTTATGTTCATTATAAACTTCCCAATCTTAGGTACTCTGTTAGAGCTGCTAAAATGGACTAAGATGTGTACTAACAGCAAAACCCAGGAGCCAGTGAGAAATGCAAAATCTCAGGCTCCATCCCAAATCTACTGAGGCAGGCTATATTTTTCCAAAAATGGCCACAGCAATATTCCGAGTTTCATGTGCTCCCTGGGACCCTGTCACCCCATCATAAAGAGTAGGTCAAATTGTGTTCCCCCAAAAATATGTCCAAGTTCTAACCCCTCAGTACCTGTGCATGTGAGACCTTATTTGGAAATGAGGTCTTTGCAGGTATCATTAAGGATCTCAAGAAGAGATCATCTTGGATTTAGGGAGGATTCTAAATTCAATGACTTCTGTCCTTATAAGAGAACGAAGAGGGAGACTTGAGCCACGAGAGACATGCAGGGAAGACCACAGGAAGACAGGGGCAGAGACTGGAGTGACACTGCCATGAGCCAAAGATCACCAAGAACCACCAGAAACTGGAAGGGCAGTTGGAGGGATGAGTGTGATCCTGCTGCCACCTTGACTTTGGACTTCTGGCTCCATGATCGAATACATTTCTGTTGTTTTAAGCCACCCAGTTTGTGGCCATTTTCTACAGCAGTCCTAGGACACTCACACAGGAAGAAGGGCCTAGTCCCCCCTCCCCTTGAACCTGCATGGACTTGTGACAGCTCTAAAGACAGCCCAGCTGAGGAATACTCCATGTCTTCTGAGACTGTGTCATCAAAAGAATACAGTCTCCACCCACCTCTCTCCCAGCACCCATGCCCTAGAAATCCCCTCTAAACCACCATGCTTAGAAGTAGCCCAAACTAGCACTGTGGAAAGATGACAGGGAGAGGCCCATGCAGGAAGAACTGGGGCCTCCAGCCCACAGCCAACATCAACTTCCAGGCACAGGAGGGAACAGGCTTCCAGATGATTCCAGCACCCAGATGTTGAGTGTTCCAGCTGTGGCTGCAGACATCATGGAGCAGAGACATACCGGCCCTGCTGTGCCCTGTCACTTCCTCACCCACAGTGTCTGGGAGCACAGCTCGTGGTTCTGCACATCCCTAAGTTCTGCAGTGGTTACGCGGCCATAAGAACCACATTTGCTGAATCATAATTGGTACTTGAAATGGTCCCTTGGCAATCCGTATGCATGGTCAAGTGCCCAAAGCACTGCCTAATATATTCATCTACCTCTCCCAAAGCCCTTCACATGTGCCCTATCCCACAGCTGAGGCTGAGGAAGTGCTCACTGGTAATCATTTCCCTTATGAAAGAGGGGACCATGCTGACCTCGGATTCAGTAAACCACACACACCCATGAGCAGGCATTTAATTTGGCATGGCTACATGTGAAGCCAGAAGGGCAACTAAGGACATTCCTGGAGCCAGTCAGCTCTTCAAGCCCCTACCCTATTCCAGGACCTTTGCTCAGCCACTTGGGAATGAGATGAGAAGGACAGCCCATAGCCAGCCCCAGCCAGCAGCCTCTCTCTGTGCACAGAATGGGTCACAGGGACCCTGAGCGCACAAATGAACGATCTCACCATTTCCTGTGGCCAAGCTGAAAGTGAGCTCTGCTCTAATGGGCCTGCCCAGAGAAATTAAGTCTTTTTGCGGTGGCCTGCCTTGGAGCAATTACCACCCTAGCAAGGGCCGCGGTAAAAAGACCAGGCTGGAGGACTAAGCACCTTGAACTCCTGCGATTGATTACACACTGATTCAGAGAGGCCATTTCAAAAATCCAACTAAGAGAGTATCATAAGGAAGGATTGAGAAGGTGGCACAGCTGGGGGCGGGTAGTGGACAGAGGCTACGGCAGTCACTCAGCCTGTGGCAGTTTCTTGGGAAATAAATCACCTTCTGGCTCCTTGGGAAAGCTGTTCATCAATGTCAATTCATCAGTTATCTGAGCATCTCAGATGCCACTGCAGATCAATCTTGCCATGAGCAAATTACTTAGACAATTACAGCTACCATTTTTTTCTTTGGTTGCTTATCCTGTGCCAGGCACTGGGCTAGGGGCTTTATATGCATTAGCTCATTTTGTCTTGACAAGATAGTACCTAGGATATAGGTGGTACTATCATTAGTATTGTTAACAGAAACTGGAATCTGCAGGAGCCTGGGAAGCACCGCCCCTCTATAGTCTCTAGGAAGGGAAGCAAGAGCCAACTCTGAGGCTTAGGACTTGTGGACCCCTGCCCAGGGGTGAAAGGTGGCCACTGCACCTCAGAGACAGGCAGTCCCAAGGGCATGGCTCATTAGAAAAAAATCCACTCCAGCAAGAGGTGCCGGTGGGGAGGAAAACCCCAGTTATCTGAGCTGGACCTCAGCAAGGACAAGGAATTTGTCATCCCACCTCCTGCTAAAAAAGCCTGGGGATTTTTGAGGCCTCAAAGCAACCAGGTGCTGGAGACGCTGCTGCGCTGCCACGAGTCCTCAAAAGCAGGGGCTATGTGGGGCCTGGACTGCAGTGCCAGAGAGGGACAGGCAGGATCAGGCTTGGGTTTGTCCCACCCCAGAGGGACAATGCAAGACTGTCCCCTACCCAGGAGGCAGGCCCTACTGTGGAAACTGCGCTGACCTGGTGTTGGGGGACAGAGCCAAGCCTGCAGCTGTGGCCCGCCCCTGCCTGGCAAGTGACCTTGGGCAAGTCACTTCTACTTTCTCAGCCTCAAGCAAGACTCATGCGGTTACCTTACAGGGTTATACTGAAAATCAGAAATAATATTTTAAAGCTAATTTAAAAAAAAATACTTTTATCTGCATCAAGGGCTTGCTAGAGATTCTCTGGCTACATCTTTACCATGTTCCAAGAGATATTATTACCCTAGCTTTACAAACGAGGAAACCGAGTCTCAGGGTGATAAAGCGACAAGACAGGTTTTACCTACCCTGCAACACCACCCGGGAATGTCACCACCGCTCCTGGCACACGGTATGTGTCAGAAGTAGCTGCTGTTGTCATTATTATTAGTTTCCCCCCCAAAAATACTTTCTGGCTGAGAAACAGCTTTAGTCATCAATTCTTAAATAATTATAAAAGTTGAGCTAGGCCCATGCTCTCATGTGGGGGTGACAGACATTGAATCATCTGGGCCATAGGTCCCCCTTTTCTGCCCCTCGGCAGACAGCACTAAGCAACTCTTAACATTAGCTAACTATCCCTTCTTGCAGAGTCCGGCTGCAACCACACAGGTACAAACACGTGTACAGGCACACTAATGAAATGGCATTGGCATGGAAGTGATCGATGGCTTGCTGACCTTGGGAGTGGAAAACGCACGGGATTTTGGGTCAGAGAAACGTGGACAAAACCTTCTCAAGGCACTGTGACTTTGTACTCAGCCGTCCCTGTTGGCATCAGCACAGAGGTGAGGCACGTGGCCTTTGAATCTCAGCTTCTCTGCCAACTAAAAATAGGTTTTGGGGCAAGTTGCTTAATCTCCTTGAGTCTCAGGTTCTTGATCAGTGAAATGGGCTTGGTGAAACTCAGGAGATCCTCTTGGGGATACCAAGAGGACAGAGCAAGATGATTCCGAGGAGGCACCTGGATGGGGCTAGGCCTGCAGCGGATGGTCAAGAAATAGTTGCTTTTGTGCCATTGTTATTATGGAGACATCAGAATTATCATTGTAGGGGGATGTGTGCATGAACACACACACCGCACACACAGGAAAACCCGAAGTAAAGATCATTTGCTCCCCCCTCATTTTCACCAAGCAGTAAATTCAAGCTGCTACAGGGGAAGGCCCTGCCCTGTGTTCCGCCCCTATTCTGCCTGAGAACCACTTCACAAAGAGGTGACCTGTCTAAGTTCTGTAAGAGCCTCTGGGGTTCACCAGAGAAGTTGTGGGGAGAGAGAAGAGATGAGAATGGGACTTCCGTGACTAAGTGCTAGACCTACTTGCATTTGAATCCCAGCTCTTCTTCCTATTAACTGTGTGACCCTGGGCAAGTTACTTAAACTCTCTGGGCTTCAGCTGCCTACTCTAAAATGGGGATAATACCAGAGTCTCCTTGCAGGGATACTGGGAGGATTAAATCACTCACTGTAGGCACGGTACTCACTAAGCACCATGGGTGGGACAGAGGGCAGATCCCCCAAACGCTGGCAATTGCTGTCATCATTACTGCACGTTAGAAATAACTAGAAGACTGCTCTGCCCTAATGACTTAATTCTGTCATTACTATTCCCTCAGCAACACAGGAAAGGTCAAGAATAAAAAATTAAAAATATATTATTACTGTTTCCTGTTATCACCACTACCCTCACACTGCTGTATCTTCTGCCATTTTCACCATGCTTTTACTTAAAAACATCCCAAATGGCCAGAAGAATCCTTCAGGTTCCATATCTAAAAGCAGAGTGTGCAGAAACATTGGGCAGGTGTCGCCAATGTGCTCACGGCAGAGAACCGGGCAGAAGTGAGGAGAGCTGGCTGCCCGGCTGCCAAGGGGCATCGGCCTGAGTTTCCATCACGCAAATTCAGAGTTATAGAGCTAACAAGGAAGGCTCTGGAGCCAGATCCCCATCCCAGCTCCACCACCTCCTTGCTGTGTGACCTTGAGCAAGTGATGCCCTCTCTGAGCCTCAGTTTACACATCTTTCAATGAAGGACGGTATGGTACCTACCGCAGAGACTGTTTAGGGACTCACTACGGTGGAACATGAAAAGCGCTTAGCAGGGTGCCCAGCCTAGAAGAATCACTCAGTGGATGGTGGCTGCCACCATTTCTCTCACCAGCGCTCTGCCAGCACAGCACCTGGGGCACCAGGAGTCTTTGCTGCCTTCTGCCTCCGACTCCCGCCCTCCCTAGTCAACGTCATTTCTATGCAGAGTGTGCTGCAGACACAAATCTAGGTGTGGGTCACACATCTTGCTCTGTCCATGGGCTGTCAGTACCTGGTGCCCACCCAAGTGCCTGCAGTGCTCCAACAACAAGAAAGACTCATTGGGCCCTGGGGCACCCAGGGTGGGACAGGGCCACCGCCTCTGCTGCCGGAAACAGCTCTCTCCAAACCCCGCTGCTCAAGGAAACCATAATACAAGCATGCTCAGGAGACACTTTGTAGTTTCTCCTTCCTGCATTTTTCTCTCTCTTAACAGCAGAAGAGACAACATTATAGATTTTAAATCACAACAGGAAAAAATGATAATGCTAAGCTTGCAAAAATATACATTTGCTACATTTTTGTGCTTCTACTTTTAAGGAGGCCCATCTCAATACTCTGAAATGGCAACAACTTAATCAAAATCTTGTAAATTAGAGATGTCAGGTTTTGAAGAAGGGAAGCAACTATCTATGAAGCTGATGGCTGAATCATAAAAGGAACAAACAAACAAGAAGGGTCCCAAGTCACTGTGTACAGCAGGTCAGACCAAAAGAGATCTGGAGGGACGTGCCACCTGCTGTCACATCCCGGTAAATTGTTTCTCTTTTCTACAACTGGCAAGTATTATTTCTGCATTGGAAAACGTAGTAAAGATTTTAAAAATATGTATTACACTCTGCTAAGGGTGACTGCCAGAATCCCCCACTGTAAACTTACTGTTTTCCCTTTATAATTATGAAGTACATTGATAGAGATATTTTGAAACCACACAGAAAATCCTTTTTCTGCTTAAACTCATGCCCACTTTTTTTTTTTTTTAATGGAGTCTGGTTCTGTCGCCCAGGCTGGAGTGCAGTGATGTGATCTTGGCCTGCTGCGACCTCTGCTTCCCAGGTTCAAGCGATCTGCCTGCCTCAGCCTCCCGAGTAGCTGGGATTACGGGTGCGTGCCACCATGCCTGGCTAATTTTTGTATTTTTAGTAGATAATGAGGTTTCACCATGTTGTCCAAGCTGGTCTTGAATTCCTGATCTCAAGTGATCCACCCACCTCAGCCTCCCAAAGTGTTGGGATTACAGGTGTGAGCCCCCACGCCTAGCTAACTCATGCCTACTTTTTAGCATCTACTCATGATTCTTGCCACGGAAATGATTACCAAACGTAATGTTCTAAGGGTGATTTTCTATTTCCATGTTTCTTCTATGGTTATTAATGGGAAAAGAAAATTCCCATTTTTCCTTCAGGAAGAATCATCCCTTCTCCTTCATTTATCTATTTATTCAGTTATTTATGTAATAACATTAGTATGGGCTCATGGATGCTTATTTTATTCTCCTTTGGCTATAGAGAGCGCTTTTAGGTCAGCTTCTGTGCACATTTGATATGCTTATGCATTTACTTGTTTACTTTATAGCATGTCTTTACTTTCCGGCACAAGAAATCCCAGATTCACGTTGTTCATTTTCCCTGTCCTAGACCTGGAATCTACCATTCCTACAAAGAGTCCTGGTTATTTGAAGAACAGTATTTAGAAACCAAGATCCAGGTGCTAGGTGTACCTATTTTTATTGGGGTGTCCCAGGCTACAGTCCCTTCTCAATGGATAGAGTGAAGAACAATCAATATGTATAATAACTCATACATGCACACATATCTGCATCTATTTCTGTATCTATTCATCTGTGTGTATATGCATACACAGTATTTTCTTTTCTTTTCTTTTCTTTTTTTTTGAGATAGAGTTTTGTTGCCCAGGCTGGAGTGCAGTGGCGTGATCTCAGCTCACCACAACCTCCACCTCCTGGGTTCATGCGATTCTCTTGCCTCAGCCTCCTGAGTAGCTGGGATTACAGGCATGTGCCACCACGCCCAGCTAATTTTTTGTATTTTTAGTGGAGACGGGGTTTCTCCATGTTGGTCAAGCTGGTCTCGAACTCCCGATCTCAGGTGATCTGCCCACCTCAGCCTCCCAAAGTGCTGGGATTACAGATGTGAGCCACCACACCTGGCCCCTAATCCATATACTTTTGAGGGGGGGCAAAATTTTCCAACTGAAGTACAGTGTTGGTATATGGCTCTTTTTGTTGATATACAGTGGTATACGGTGTTGGTATATGTCTTATAATACCATTTGAACCAATGTTTCCCAGCTACTTAGGTCAGCTCCTTCCTTCTCTATCCCCTTGCAGTGTGGTTATGGAAATCATTTGTAAAAGTTGTGTTGTCTTCATTCATCTCAGTCTGCATTCCATCTTCCTCTCCCAGTCCACACGGTGCCCCCTCCCATACACATCCTGGTTGAGTTCTACAAATGTGCATACAGTTAAGTCACTCTGTGATGTACAGTTCTACGAACTTGACAAATGCAGAGTCATGCATCCACCACTGCAATTCTAACACAAAAGTTTCCCGGACATTTTGCCCATTTGGCGATTTGGGTTTTTTTTTGAGAGTTTTTCACACATTCTTAATACAGACAGTCTCTGACTTATAGTGGGTCCACCTACGATTTTTCAACTTCATGCATTCAGTAGAAATCATACTTCAAGTACCTATATAACCATTCTGTTTTTCACTTTCAATATAGTATTCAATAAATTATATGGGATATTCAATACTTCATTAAGAAACAGGCTTTGTGTTAGATGATTGTGCCCAACTGTAAACTAATGTAAGTGCTCTGAGCACATTTAAGGCAGGCTAGGCTAAGCTGTGATGTTTGGTAGATTAGGTGTATTAAATGCATTTCTGATTTACAATATTTCCAACTTACTATAGGTCTATTGAGATATAACACCATCATAAGTTGAGGACCATCTTTTCAAGTTCTTTGTTAGAAATGTAATTGGAAATATTTTTTTTCTTTTCTTTTTTTTTTTTTTTTTTGAGATAGGGTCTTGCTCTGTTGCCCAGGCTGGAATGCAGTGGCATGATCATAGCTTACTGGAGCCTTGACCTCCTGGGCTCGAGCGATCCTCTCACCTCAGCCTCCCTACTAGCTGGGACTACAGGCATGCACCACCGTTAAGTGGCTAATTTTTTTTGTATTTTTTGCAGAGAAAGAGTTTCGTCACGTTGCCTAGGCTGGTTTTGAACTCCTGGGCTCAAGCAATCTGCCCACCTTGGCCTCCCAAAGTGCTGGGATTACAGGCATGAGTCACTATGCCTGGCTAGAAAATATTTTCATTCTGTAACTTATCTCTTCATTCTCTTAAAAGTGCCTTTTCAGGCATGGTGGTGCATGTCTATAGCCCTGGCTACTTGGGATGCTGAAGTGGAAGGATCACCTGAGCTTTGGAAGTCGAAGCTGCAGTGAGCCTAGATCTAGGCACTGCACTCCAGCCTGGGCAATGGGAGTGAGGGGAAAAAAAAAAAAAAAGAATATCTTTTGCAGAGCAAGAATTTTTCATTTTAATAAAGTCTGTTGTGTCAATCTTTTCTTTTATTGGCCATGTTTTGCCTAACCCAAGTTCACACAGATTTTGTATTATAAATTTTTCTGAAAGTATTAGAGTTTTACATTTTACATTTTAGTCTATGATTTATTTTGAATTGATTTTCACATAAGGTGTGAGGTTGAGGTTCGTTTGTTTGCATATAGACAGCCAATTGTTCCAGCACCATCTGCTAAAAGGACTACCTTTTCTCCTGTGAATTGCCTTTGCACTTTTGCCAAAAATCACTCGGGTATATTTGTGTGGGTTTATTTCTGGACCCTATTCTGTTCCACAGATCTATGTACCCCGCCTTTCACTAACACTGGACTATCTTGTTTACTGTAGCCTTACAGTCAGTCTGGAAGGCAGGTACAGAGTCCTCCAACTTGATCTTATTTCAGAATTGTCTTGGCTCTTCTGGTTTCTCTGTATTTCCATAAAAAATTTAGAACCAGCTTATAAATATCTTTTAAAAAAAACAGCTTCCTGGGATTGGAATTGGAATTATGTTGAATCTAGATCAAATTCGAAGATTTAACGTCTTCATACTATTCAGTCTTCCAATCAATGAACACGGGTCTCTCCATTTATTTAGGTTTTTGTTTCTTTGTTCTATTAATTGTCAGCATGCAGAAACGACATATATTTTGTTGGCTATGTATACCTAAGTATTTTAGCACTATTATAAATGGTATTGTTACTAACTTTGGATTCCAGCTGTTCACTGCTAGAAATACAATTGATTTTTGTATGTTGACTTTTGTGTCTTTTTACTTTGCTAAACCTTTATTAGTTCTGGGAGGTTAATTGCAGAGTCTTTGAAATTTTCTTTTTTTTTTTTTTTTTTTTTTTTGAGACAGAGTCTTGCTGTGTTTCCCAGGCTGCAGTGCAATGGCACGATCTCAGCTCACTGCAACCTCCACCTCCCAGGTTCAAGTGATTCTCCTGCCTCAGCCTCCCGAGTAGCTGGGATTACAGGCATGTACCACCATGACCAGCTAATTTTGCATTTTTAGTAGAGACGGGGTTTATCCATGTTGGTCAGGCTGGTTTCAATCTCCCAAACTCAGGTGAGCCGCCCATCTCAGCCTCCCAAAATGCTGGGATTATAGGTATGAGCCACCACACCCGGCTGAATCTTTGAAATTTTCTATGCAGATGGTCAGAGTTTTACTTCTTCTTTTTGGATCTGTATGCCTTTTATTGCTTTTTCTTGACTTACTACAGTAAATACAATGTCCAGTATGATACTGAGTAGAACAACAGAAAAATGTTGCCTTATTTTAATCTTAAAGCATTAAGTTTTCACCATGAAATATGTTAGCTGTGAGTTTTCTGTGGATACTCTTCATCAGATTTGATTCTTAGTTTGTTTAGAGTCTTTATCATGAATAGATGTTGAACTTTTTAAAGTATGTTCTCTGATCACATGGCTTTTCTCTTTTAATCTCTTAATTACACTGATTTTCAAATCAGCCTTGCATTCCTTGTATAAAACCCAGTTGGTTGTGGTAAATTATCCCTCATAGAGATTGCTGGATTTGATTTGCTAATGCTTTGTGGAGTATATTTCCATCTGTGTTTGTGAAGGATAGTGGTTGGGTTTTCTTTTCTTATAATAGATCTAGTCTTAGTATTGTATAATACCAGCTTCATTAAACGAGTTGGGAAGTATTCTCTCATGTCTTATTTTCAGTACGAGAAAACACAGTATTTCTTCCTTAACTGCTTGATAGAAGTCATTCATAAAAGTGTCTGGGTTTGAGTTTTTTTTAAATTTTAACTATAAACTTCATTTCTTTTTGATGTGTAGTATACAGGATATCTATAGGTTATCTATTTTTCTTTCTTGAGTGTTAGTAGTTTGGGTCTTTCAAGAAATTGGTCCATTCATCCAAGCTGTGGAATTTAAAGGCAGAGAGTTGCTTGTAAGATACCCTTATTATCTGAATTTTTTAAAACTGTCAGGAATTATATAAATATTAAGACATTATTTTTGTCATCTTCATTAGGATTGCCATAAGATCAACCATACTCACAGAATGAAATACATTTAAAAGATCCTTATTAAACAAATATTCTATAGTAACTGATGTGGTCTGGATGTTTGTCCCCTCCAAATCTCATGTTGAATTGTTTTCCCCCATGTCGGAGGCTGGGATGTGTTTGGGTCATGGGGGCTTGGTGCTCTCCCAGAGGTAATGAGTGAGTTCTCGCTCTACTAGTTCATGTGAGAACTGGTTGTTTAAAAGAGCCTGGGGCCTCTCTTGCTCCCTCTCTCACCTTGTGACACACCTGCTCCCATTTCACCATCTGCCATGAGTAGAACCATCCTGAGGCCTCACCAGAAGCAGAGGCCAGCACCTTGCTTTTTGTACAGTCTGCAGAACTGTGAGCCACGATAAACCTCTTTTCTTTATAAATTATGCAGCCTCAGGTATTCCTTTATAGCAATGCAAAACAAACACAGTAACCACACCCCTTCCTCCATGAAGACACAGGAAGCAGGAGTGGAGAGTCTGCTGGGCTTGCTCTCACCTCCCAGCAGAAGCATCAGGACAGAATCAGCAGACAAAACCAAACTGCCTGATGGCAAGGGGGCTCTACGCTGGGGGCCCAGAGCTCTGGGCCCTTCTCTCAGCCAGTCCTTTCCTCCCCTCTGGCCCTCATCATTCCCATGTGTAAAATGGAGGGTTGGCAGCTGAGATCTGAGTGTAGACTGATTCCTGCCATCTGCCCTCCATCAGGGAAGAGCTGAAGATGGCACCTACTGTCCAGAGAGCACCTGTGACGACCAAACCTCACTGTGGGCCAGGCTGCTACTCAGCTTCCTTTACCCCAAAGGCAAGCGTCTCTGAGAGACAGGGTCTGATTGCTCAATTCACACTCCAGGTGAGTGGGAAAACCAGTCACACTTCTCAAACAAAAATGCCTGCTCTGTGCTGTGTTCAGGCCAGGATGCAAAGGGTTTGCAGTCAAAGACACCTGGCTCAGAGCCTGCCTTCTCCACGGTCACTTTAAGACAAGAACAATTTCCTGAATACCTACTATGTGCCAGGTGCTGTCTTGGGCAGGGATACGATGTATAAAGAACACTCATTCTTTACCCCATGTAGCCATGATCTGGGAGAAGAGACATTCATTAAACAAGCACTCAATTCAATTTATAGATGGGCTAAGAATTTCAGCCAGGTGTGGTGGCTCACACCTGTAATCCCAGCAATTTGGGAGGCTGACATGGGTGCATCACTTGAGGTCAGGAGTTTGAGAACAGCCTGGCCAACATGGTGAAACCCTGTTTCTACTAAAACACACACACACACACACTTAGCCAGGCGTGGTAGCTGGCACCTGTAATTGCAGCTACTTGGGAGGCTGAGGCAGGAGAATTGCTTGAACCTGGGAGGCAGAGGTTGCAGTGAGCTGAGATCACGTCACTACAGTCCAGCCTGGGCAACAGAGCAAGATTCCACCTAAAAAAAAAAAAAAGAAGAGTTCCTGCCTCCTAGAGCTGGGCAGAGAGAGATGACACGTATAGATTACCTGCTGCTTGGTGTGTACTTAGCATGGGATGCTGTCCAGAGAGGGTGGGTGCGGAGAACAGACCCTGGCAGAAGACAGTCTGTGGAGGGGACAGTCCCAGCTTGGTTGGCTTCACCTGTGAAGTCAATATGGGCAGGCTCCCGGCAAAGCCCACCATCCGTGATAGATCTGTCGAGCAGCAGGTCATCCCCACCATCCCTGAAACACTGTTTCTGCACCAGACACTCGATGGACCTGCCCTGTGGCCACAAGCAGCATCGCGGTGACCCCAAGAATGAGACATTCATGGGAACAGAGATTCTGTTCCAAGGAGCCTCAGCCAGCATGGCATCTGCCTCCCTTAGCACAGATGAAATGTGCTCCCACCCCTGGGTAAGCTCAGGTGTGGAGGCCGTGGGCCAGGCAAGATCCAGGAACCACACTGGGCTTGGGAAGCTTGGTTATTTCTAAGAAGACTCAATGTCCTTTATTTCTTCTCTCTACAGTCTTTTGATATTTGATCAAGTCAGGGTACTAGGAAGGTGGCAGGGCAAAGCGTATGACCTTTGGAGGGCCTTAAAAGGCCAGATACTAGATCCCTGTGTAATCTCGGGGAATACTGCATGACGTCTCTGAGCCTCAGTTGTTCACGTATTAAATGACGTTATTAATGTCCCCCACAGGGCTACCGGGAGGATGAAATAAAAGTGTATCTAATGTGTGAGTACTATGCCTGATTCATAATGGCAACTGCTATCACTATGATTAATCTGAAATGCCAGTCAATCTCAGTTGTCCTTAAAGGAACAAAGAAGGTTCTGTGGTCCATTCTCTGGCGGGGTTTGAAGCTGGGGACAGGTGCAAAGGAATAAGAGAGATCCAAAGATAAACTCTGAAAGGGGTGTTAGCCCCCACAGGGCGGGGGGTGGAAAGGTGCCAAGTTCCACGGGGCCTCCCCAGGGCAAATGCTGGGAACCTGCCTGACCCCCCCAAGTGCTTCTCCACTTAGGGCAGTGCCGTCCCGACCCTCCCCTGGACTCAAACCAGGCCCTCAGCAGCTACGTGGGCTGAGCAGCTGGAAGCCAAGCAAAAGGCACATTTTCTCTCCAGGGAAGCTCTGCACGGCAGCAAGGAGCCCTATGTACAAATAAAGCCTTTTTTTGGCTCTACTGCCCACATAGCCAAGCCCCTCTATTCCATTTCAATATGCCAAATTCCACTGAAAGTGCATTGGCAATACACAGAATTAATCAGTCCTGGATGCCCGAGTGAGTGCAGGCAGGTGTTAGCACATCCAAAGGGCCTTGGAGGGGAAAGTACAATAATGGCAGGAATATAAAATGCTTTACTGCAGAGGGTACTGAAGATAGAAAGGACTTTACTGAGGGCGGGCATTTTATAAGCAAATAAAGCCTTTGATTGCCTGCAACTGAGAGGCAAACTAAAGTGAGTGGAAAACTTCTACGGAATATTTTTTCTCCGCCTTGTTTCCGAATGGAAATCACTTTATTGTTGCTGTTTTTAAGGCTATAAAAGGAAAACCTGCCCCATTCAGATGCCGTCTAAGGACCTAGAGAACAAAGTGAAAATCATCCCTAATCTTACCACCTGAGATAACCGCTGTTGATGCTGTGGTGTGTGTCCAGCGTAGATGCTCCTCGATGCATATTTTTGCATTCATGCAGAATACAGATGAAATCCTGTTAGCTATGTGCTTTTGCCACCTGCATTTCCCACTTAGTAACAGCCCACGGACATCCTGCCACATTAACAACTGCAGACCTTGATCACCGTCTTTTCACGGCTGCACAGTCTTGGGTGAATTACATCTCCTGTGTGATCTGGTTGTTTCCTCAGCAGCATCGCCAGGCATCTTCTCCCCACCTGGCCTTCCGCATTCAGCCACACAGGCCTTCCTCTGCACGCTGGAACATTTCTTTCCACTTCAGGGACTTGCCATTTGCTGTTCTTGCTGCCTGGAATTCTCACTTCCTCTTTCACATAATTAGTTTTGTTCTCTTTTAAATTTCAACCGAAATGCTTCCTCCTCCAGGAAGCCTTCCCAGATATCCAAGACCAGGGCTGGTCTCCCTGGCATACACTCAATTGGTTCTGTGTGCTTTCCCATCTTGGTATTTATCACAATTGTAACTAAACACACAGTTATGTAGTTTGTTTTTGATTTTTTTACTAGAATATAAGCTGAGGAGGTTAGAGACTGTGTCAGTCTTGCTCAGCTCAGAAGCTGCAAAGTACCGTGTTAGCCTATAGGAATCAAGAGTATATGTATTCACAGACTAAATGGAAAGAGGAAAAGCAAGAGCCAGCCACAGATGCTTGCCGACATGGAATGTCCACATCCTTCTACACAAAAGAGGGATCTATCAGCTGGTTACTGATGTCGACATCTCTTTGTGAATATGAAAACTGTAGGTGAAAGAATGGAGTACATTCCTGGCGTCTGGGCACCCTCTTTGTGCTGGCTGCCAGGAAGCTCAGGGCCAAGTCTGTGTCCTGCCTGTAGCTGGGTCTGCAGCCCCACACAGTAACTGTTCTGGAATATCACTCATTCAGGCTTCATCTCTTTCCCTGCCCCCCATCTTCCTTCTCCCCAATTTCCTCCACTCACTTAAAATTTTTACTCTGTGTAAAGAGAACTCTCTGCAACTCTTCAGGCCAGGAAAATGTGCAGATCTAGGAGAAGACCTCAGAGATCATCTAGCCCAAGTGTCGAGCAGGGAGACTGAGGCCCAGGGAGGGGAAGGGCATGCCCACCTTCGCACAGCTGGTCAGTGGAGGTCCCAGGGCTCCTGTCCTTCTCTGCACAAGGCAACCCCAGGCTCTGTGAATCCTGGGTTGAAATAACAGCTCTGATAACAGAAAGAATTTGATCTTGGGCAACTCAGCTTAAGTCTATAAGTGTTGGTTTCTTCAGCTGTAAAGGACTGGGAGGTGCTATATCATAGTGGTTAAGAACGTGGACTTGGCATTTGCTGGTGTGAGTTAAAAATCTCAGCTCTAGCACTCAGCTGGGTGGTCTCAGACAAGTGGCTTAACATTGTTCCTGAATCTATTATCTATAAATTGGCAAGAAGAACATTCTTTCTTTAAACATATCATTGCAAAAATTATGTAATAACGAATGAGAATAGCACGGTACCTGACATAGTAATTGCTCAATAAAAAAGTAACGTGATAATAAAAGACACCACTCATCAATAATCAGAGAGAGAAGGAGAGATGCTTAGTGCTCTCAGGCCAAGACCTCACATGTTGTCTCTCTGGAATGCTCCCGCTCTCCCTTTCTCTTAACGTGGGTTTAATCAGGGGTATTCACGACCAAGGTGTGTAAGCTGTTCATGCATTTATGTCACTAAGGACACTATGGCACCACACAACATTCTCTCAAGGAGGGACCAGAAGAAAACTGTTCTGAGGCCTCAGAAGGAGGAATAACTGGACTTTTCAAACACAGCTGGTCTGTTTTCCTCTTACAGACATCACTGACCTGCTTCACTCTTTGTGCGGGCTGCCAGGAACCGCAGGGCCAAGTCTGTGCCCTGCCTGTACCGGGGTCTGCCTCCCCACACAGCAGGTGCTCTGGGAAATCACTCATCCGGGCTTCATCTCTTTTCCTCTGCCACCATTTTCCTCCTCCCCAATCTCCTCCACTTATTCAAAATCTTTACTCTGGGTTGAGAAACTGCCTCTAACCTTTGTTTAAGTTTTTTTTGGGGAAAATAAATGCCTTCTAAACTTCATATAGACTAAATGCAATGTGGTATGCTGGAATAGCCTGGATCCTAGAACAGAAAAAAGACACGAGCAGAGAAACTGTGAATAAAGCCTATAGTATGTTTAACGATATTGTACTGATGTTAGATTCTCTGTCTTGACAGATATACCACAGTTATACGTGATGTCAACATTAGAGGAAGCTGGGTAAAGGATAAACAGAAACTCTCTGCAACTTTTCACTAAGTCTAAAATTATTCCAACATAAATTTGTTAAACAAAAATTGCATACAGAATATTATGAGATTATTTCCCCCTGGAGTCCCAACAAAGCTTCACTCCTACCTGCTAAAAGCAAAGCAAGCACCTTTCAGAATCAACTAGACCCGACAGACACCGTGGAACACCTCCTACCCATCTGGCTGGCCTGGTTATGGGCACAGTTCTAGAACCAGACTCCTTACTCCTGGATGGGAATCCTGGCTTTCCCTCTCATTAGCTGCGCAACTCTCTGAGTCTCACCTACTGAGCCTGTAAAATGGTGCTCACCAAAGGGTAAGTGCTTGAGGGGATGGATACCCCATTCTCCACAATGTGGTTATTACACACTGCATGCCTATACTCAAACATCTCATGTATCCCCTAAATGTATACACCTACTATGTACCCACAAAATTAAAACTAATAAAAATGGTACTCACAACAGAACCTACTTTCACGAGAGTATCATGAGGTTAAACAAGTTAATGATGTAAAGCACTCGGAAGAGCACCTGGGAGAAAAGACACATGATCAGTGTAAATTACCATGTCAATAATGACGATGATGATGATGTTTGTCTGAGTCCATTTGAACTGCTATAACAAAGTACCATAGACTGGGTGACTTATAAGCAACAGGAATTCACGCCTCAGTTTCAGAGGTTGGAAGTCCAAGACCAAGACACCAGTAGGTTCGTTGTCCGGGCAGGACCCACCTGCTGGTTCATAGACTGTGCCTTCTTGCTGTGTTCTCACACGGTGGAAGGGGTGAGGCAGCCCCTGCAGCATTTTTTATAAGGGCACTAATCCCATTCATGGGGCTCCACCCTCATGACCTAATGACCTCCCAAAGGCCCCACCTCCTAATACTATCACCTTGTGGGTAAGGATTTCAATGCATGAATTTTGGAGGAACACAATCCATGGCGATGTTTACTATACTAAATAATTCCCCCATGTGATCTTTGCAATAATCCTGAGAAAGGAAGGTTATCTATTATTATTATATAGGAAAGGGAAGCAAGGTCAAGCAAGTTAATGATGTAAAGCACTTGGAAGAGTAACTGGGAAAGGGGAGACACGATAGATGTTAATGATTACATCAGTCATGATGATGATGATGATGTCTGCCTTTGTCCCTTTATGCTGCTGTATCAAAGTACCAGAGACTAGGTAGCTTATAAACAACAGAAATGTGTGTCTCACAGTTTTGGAAGTCAAAGATGAAGATGCCAGCAGGTTCAGTGTCTGGAGAGGGCTTACTTAGTATTACTATACAGGAAAGGGAAGCCCAGACAGGTGGAGGGACTCTCCAAGGTCACACAGCTGTGAAAGCAAAAGCAACAAAACTGGGACCTGAACCCAGTCTCCCCTACGGCAAACCCAGAGCTCTTCCCACAATGCCTGTTTCCTAAGAGAACCTGACGGACGCATCGTCTCTGTACTCTAGCCTGTCTGCCTTGATGTGGTTTGGTGACCACATGTGACCTTTTCTTTTTGTTTGCATGAAGAATGAAATCTCGTGATGTCGGGGCATGCCAGGAAGGCCCTTTGTTACAAAGACTCAACCTCATCATGCGCTGTGTTCCCCTGACTTTGCACACAGACTAGGCATCCATGTAGTGAGTTACTAACAGTCAGACACACGTGGTCCCCTGGCCAGCTGCTCCCATCCTTCCCCTTTACCCATCCCTCTCTCTCACACTCCTCATGGCCTGGCTCAAAGGCCACCTGTGCCATGGTCACCACTACCCATCGCTGCTGCTGTGGCATCCCCGGCATCAGAATTTAGCCCAAACACGCTGTGCTCTTTAATTTGGTGACTGGTGTCCTGGGTCCAGCATCCTCCTTTCGCCTCTCTGAGCGAGTTCCCGGGCTGCCCAGCAGGGTGCTAAGTGAGAGCTTTGAAATTCAGAGTGCCTAACTTCAAATTCTGCTCTGCAATCCACCAGTTGTGTGGCCTTGGACAAGTCAGTTTAACCTCTCTATACCTCAGTTTCTCCAGCTGGAAAATGTGGGTAGTAATACCCTACTCCTCAGGGCAGCTTGAGGAGTCAACGAGATGATATGTGTTAAGTGGATCACAAACGCTGGGCACACAGTTAGGCCTCTTAAAATGGGAGCTAACAGCTGGGCGCGGTGGTGCGTGCCTGTAGTCCCAGCTACTTGGGAGGCTGAGGCTGGAGGATCGCTTGAGCCCAGGAGTTCTGGGCTGTAGTGCACTATGCCAATCAGGTGTCTGCACTAAGTTTGGCATCAATATGGTGACCTCCCGGGAGCGGGGGACCACCAGGTTGCCTAAGGAGGGGTGAACCGACCCACGTCGGAAACAGAGCAGGTCAAAACTCCCGTGCTGATCAGCAGTGGGATCGCGCCTGTGATAGCCACTGCACTCTAGCCTGGGCAACATAGCGAGACCCCATCTCTTAAATAAATAAATAAAATAAAAATAAATAAAATGGGAGCTAATAATATCATTTCAACAACTGCTGGTTATCTGGATTGAATGCCAGGCCTGAAGCTGCCCAGGGAACCCCCAACCCTGCTCATCACTTTCTCTCCTCTTCCCTGTCAACACATCATAACAAACCCCGAAGTCAAGGCCATCATGGGCCATCACAGGCCATCAGCAGTGTTTGCAAAACAGCAGCACGGCAAGTTCGGGCTGGCCTGCTGCCCACACCACATAGGCGGCCACCCCACTGCTGTTGTGGGCTGTGAATTTAGAGGTACAGCAGCCAGGGAGGGTTCCCCAGCTGGGACCAGTCCTCAAAGTGGAGTGCTGATTGCTCTGCTGGAAGTCTGATTAAAATCAGCAGCAAAGAGCGCCATGTGCAGAGCTTGCCCTCCCTCACACTCTCCCCTCACCTTGAGCCCGCTGCCTTCTGCTTCAGAGCCTGGGTCCACGCCAGTGATGTAAATGCCAAGGCCGTACTCAGCTCCCCCACGGATCGTGAGGCCCAGCGACCGGCCGTCCCCCAGCACCAGGTTCACCTGTAAGAGGGAGAGGAGAACATCAGAGGGACTGGGGAAGCCATACCTTCAGGAGACAGCAGGCTGCAGAGCCTCCTCTTGTACCTTGAAGAGCACAGCTTATCCGGCCGGCAAGGAGGCCCAGGCCAAGGCCTGGAAGATACCCTAGAACATTCCACTTCCTGCCCCAGCTCCACCTCTGACTTGACGGGTGACCTTGAGGAAGCCCCTCACCCTCTCTGCGTCACAGCTGCAACTGCAGTGGGAGGAAGGTGCTGAGGGAGATGACCTCTGGGATCCCCTTAGGGATAGCACCCGAGACCACTCAGACACTCCATACATTCTTCAAGCCACAGTGGCCATGTTCACCTGAGGCTTCAGTCAGGGGGTGACTGTTCATGCCCCGGGGTCTCAATTAGGTGACATCTTCCCTCCTTAGGATGAAGGCTCAGGCCAGGATCAGAGCAGCCACCACCCTACCTCCCCAGGGGTTTCCCATCACCTCAGGGGCTTCCTGTCACCTCAGGGGCCTCCCGTCACCTCAGGGCTCTCCTGTCACCTCAGGGGTTTCCTGTCACCTCAGGGGCCTCCTGTCACCTCAGGGGTTTCCTGTCACCTCAGGGACCTCCAGTCACCTCAGGGGTCTCCTGTCACCTCACGGATCTCCTATCATTTCAGGGGTCTCCTGTTATCTCAGGGGTCTCCTGCCTCCCCAGGGGTCTCCTTTCACCTCAGGAGTCTATTTCTCTTGATGTCTGCTGTTTCCCCGGGGGTCTTCTGCCTCCCTGGGGTCGTCTGCTCTGCCATCCGTCCTGAGGGACCATGGCGGTCCCTAGCTCTACATACACAGGTTTCACCCACTAAATGCAGCCCCAGAGCTGGGGCTTGGAGATGAGATAGACACAGTCCTGCTCACGAGGGGCCCACAGTCTAGTGGTACAGACAGTCAACTGACCTTCACGGGCAGTGTGATCAGCGCGTGACAAAGTGGCTCGAGGGCCACATAGGTGCAGAGAAGGGGCAATGGTCCTGACTGGGGTGGGGGTGCTTCCTGGAGACAGTGGCGTCTCTGATGAGATGGGAGGGCGAGCGAGAGTCAGCCAGGGGGTGGGGAAGGGGGAATGGAGCATTCCAGGAATATGGGATGGCTCATGTCAGTGCTCAGTTAGGAGGGCAAGCCCTGCCTGGGAGGAGGTGAGTCGCTGCGGCCAGAGCAGGGAGTGCTGGGGGCCAGGGTGGGGCTTGGGAAGACAGGCAGTGGGGGCTGCAGGCAGATTCCAGAAGGGGTCCTAATCCATGAAGGAAGCCACAGGAACGTGCAGGTTAAGTGTACCTTGGGTATAAAAGGCGGATTCATGGAAAAGCAAGCAGGGGACCAGAACAGCTGAAACCTAGCCCAAAGAGGCCAGACACACGCAGCAAGACCCAGTCACATGCGACGGATCCAGAGAGAGCAGTGTGACTGCCCACGGGACAGGGACAGGTGGGGATCTTCAGGCACGAGGAAAGAGCTCACTGCAGGAGGGAAGGCCATCCAGCCAGATTTCTATTTTGGAAGTTATTCATCCAAGAGTTAGTAAGCGTTCTGTGCCCTTTAACTATGTTGTCTCACGAGAGAGGTGGTGAAGAATAGACTCAAGTCCCAGTGTTTCAGGGGAGAGCACAGCTGTGTGACCTTGAGCAACTTACTTAACCTCTCTGTGCCTCAGCCTCCTCCCTTTAAAACGAGGATAACAATAATATCTGCCTGTCTTATAAGGTTACCATGAAGAGGATTAAGAGACAAGTGAGAGCGTGTGGCCAGTCTCTGGCCCCTAGTAGATGCTCAACAAATATCAGCTACTGCTGGTTCCGTTGCACACATAAGTCCTGTTAGGAAACCGGACAATGTCACACAATCGCAGCCGACTCGTGACCAAGTCAGACCTGGGTTCTGCCCACCTGGGAACCCAGAACCCTTTAATGCGCTGCTTCTCTCTGATGACCACCGCTTGGAAACAAAAATGGTGGCTCTGCTCCTGTTAGCTGCCAACTGACGTCAGGAAAGAGCCCAACAGACAGTGACTCTCCAGGGTTTGGTTCCAGGATGGCAGACTCTGCAGTACGGCAGAGTGGTCTAGCTCATGGAGTAATGCCAGGGATAATCCCAGCTCTGTGGGACCAGCCCCAGTCTGTTCCTCAGACAGAATGACTGCGTTAGTCAGGAGGGCCCTGGTGAGGCCCATGGAGCTTGGCAGGAGCAAGCAGGAGACCCACAGGCAGCCTCTGGTTAGACAGATGTTCTGGAAACAGCCGCCCCTGCAGACATTGGAGGTCAGACTTGGGAACAGTGACCAGCCCCCATGATCTGACCCGTCCTGCCCCAGTGCAGTGCCAGCTCCAAGGCCTGAGCAGATCTGAGGGGACTTGGGTTCAAGGCCCACCCTGGTCCCTTGTCACAGGCAGCTCTGTGTATTTAGGAGGCGACACAGCACGTCGGTTAACACATGTTCGGGCTCCAGAGCCAGACTGCCAACTTGCTAGGTGTGTGACCCCGGCCAAGTTGCTTCACCTCTCTGTGCCTCAGTTTCCTCATCTAGAAAATGGGGAAACCAGTCATGCCCACTTGGCTGGGCTGCTGTGAGGGACGAATGGGTCCATTTGTGTGGACTGTGTCGGTCGTGGCTGGCACAGGGAAGCACTAGGAAACAGAGTCTGTGGTTATCCTCACAGTGGCGTCTTGGCCAAGCCAGCAGGTGCGACCTGGAAAGCATGCCACAGCCTTCCTCATGGGAGACGATGACTGCGGGTTGCTGCACAGGCTGGGATGACTGTGTGGACATGAGCCAGGCTGGAGTTTCATTCAAACGCCTCCGAGCCTGGAGTCTGTGCTAAGCCTTGTGCTGGGTCCCTCCAGAGGCTCAGGAGTCACCAGGTGGTAAGAGAATGCTGAGAGGAAAGATCAAGGCCACCCAGGAAGGGACATTGCTCTCCCTCCAAGACCAAGGCACTCCTCCCCAGGGCAGCAAGTCCCTCCTCAAGAACTGCTCTAGGCCAAGGGAGCACCTCACCAGGGTCACACCCCTCCCCGGAAGCAGCTCTGTGGCTAGCGGCTGATGGGGCTGGGTAAAAGCCAGCCCCGGCCTCAATTCTGGACACCTCTGCAGGGCTATCCCAGCTCCAGAGCTCCCCGTGGGACCTGCCTAGACCCGTGTTGAGAGGGCACCATAGCCCCGTCCTGTGTCCCTCACTCCTTTGCCAGCACTGACCCCAGGGCAATCGCTGCCGCAGTAACAAATCCCCACAGTCAGAGCCTAAGAGCAACACAGATTTGTTATCTGACCATTTGGGAGGCCGGAAGTATAAAGTGTGCCAACAGGACCCCATTACTCCTAGAGGCTCTGGACGAGTACCCGCTTCCTTGCCTCTTCCAGCTTCTAGATGCCACCTGCATTCGTTAGTTCATGGCCCCATCTCCATCTTCAAGACTGGCAGCACAGCATCTTCTAATCAGTCCCTCTCTGCTTTTATCATCACATCTCCCTTTCTCTGACCTCCTGATTCTGTCTTACAAGGACACTTGTGATGACACTGGGCTCACCTGGGCAATCCCTCACGTCAAGACCATCACTTACTCATATCTGTAACATCCCTTTTGCTATATAAGGTTCCACTCACAGGTTCCAGGGAGGAGGAGGTGGACATCTTCCAACTTGGGGATACTCCTATAAACCTTTTTCAGGAAAATCTTGGTCTCAGAGTCTATTCCCAGGAGCCCAGCCACAGGCAGAGTTCCCAAGAAATATGATCACTGAGCCTTAAAAGCTGGGGCAGGGTGGGGGGGCAGCCAGGGCCAGAGGAGGGAAGATGCCACCCCAGGAGCAACGGCATGTGCTAAGCCCACACACAGGACAGCGTGCAGCCCCCTGGAGTCACCACACAGGTCCTGTATGGCCAGAGTGTGCCAGGAGAGCGGGGAAAATGACTGAAATTCACCTGGCTGGTGAGGGTGCCATGAGCCAGGCTAAGAGGCTGGGCTACAAGTGGGCAGGGCAGTGACAGACTCCATTGTGGAATGTGGGGAGACTCCTGGGGACAGGGAGCAGCAGAGGGGGATCTGGAGCTCCCCCACGAAAGGAGGTGTGTCTTATGATGTGGTGATGTGGGAGAAAGGTGGGGTTCAGACCAGGGACAGAGCAGAGAGGCTGGCTGAGGACACAGTGGGCAGCTCCTGCCCTGACCCCAACTCCTGCCACACCTGGCAGAGCCCCCTCCTCCATGCTGTACCTTAAGGACTTGGCACAAGCCAGGCCTGGCCTGGGGTCTACACACCCAGGATCCCAGCTTCTTGGGTGACCTGCAGTCAGTCCTCCACCCCACCCCCCACCCCCACCTGGGGCCCTTGCAACTCCAGGACATGAAGATCTTGGTAGGGAGAGAGCCGAGAGGAGCTTGGGCATCTTTGCAGCCAAGCCCAGGAATACACAGATGGCAGCCCTTGTCTGCAGCAGCCCCCTCTGAATACCAAGGATGAAAACAAACCTCCCCACCTCCGCACCACCTCCCCATAAATTCTTTACATCATAATAAAATGAGTTTTTATCACAGAACTGTAATGACAGTTCTGTCAAGCACAGGGTAATCTGCCTCAATCACTTGCTGAAAATTCAACCAGCATTTGGCACGAAACGGAATTCATCTATGGGAAAGCAAATGACACTGTGAGACGCAGCCTGGCCCAGTGAAACTAACAACACTACTGCTAATAATATTAATAGAATAATAACTCATGAATGCCATGCTGATGCCATGCTCAGCACTTTACACGCATTACCTCATTGAATCCTCATTCCTCCTCTATGGTTTTGTTGTTATCCCCACTTTCCAGAGGAGGAAACTGAGGCTCGACTCTCACTGAGGGGTGAAATGATGGGGCTGAGATCCAGAGCGCCAGCAGCATGGCCTGCCTGCAGTGCCTGGGCATTTAACCAAGGCACCACACTGCCTCTCACGGGCCTGAGTTCAAGTCCTGGTTCTGCTCCCCATTCTTGGGCACCCTTGGGATAAGCCTGTTGCTTCTCAGATCTTCAGTTGCCCAATCTATAAAATGAGAATTGTGCGACCTCCCTGGGGCCAGCACTACCCATGGCCAAGTCAGCAGCCACCTCCCTTCCTGCCTTGCCATGAAGCCTCAACTATGTCCAGAGGCAACCAGAGCAGCTCCAGGAGATGACACCAGTCTAGGTCATCTATTCCGCTCTACCAGAGACTGGAATATATATATAGGTAGTTCTGGGCCAGTTCTGGCCAAGAGGCATGGTGGGTGATGTCTGCTAGGGGATTCTGGGTAAGGTTCTCCACTCTGAAAAGACAGAAATACAGAAGAGAAGGGCCTCCTGTTCCCTCCACCCACTCTGCTTTGGGCACAGCTGTGAGAGGCTGTGATGGCAGGAGCAGTGGCTGCCATCTTGCAGCTGTGAAGCAACAAGCCCAAGGCAAGAGCCGACAACAGGAGGAAGGAGAGACTCACTCCCTAGCAAACCACAGCTGGGGCTGCCCAGCCCTACACTTTTGAAGAGAGCAGTGAACACCTGTGTGTGTGTGCTCCTGCAATACAGGCTTTCTGTGACCCCCAGCCAAAAGCACTCCTAACTCATAGCACCGTTCAGCGCTGTTGTAAAGATGAGGGTGCCAGGGCTCCCCACTTCCACCCTTGCTCCTGCCATCTACCCTCCATCCAGTAGCCTGGGTAGTCTGGCTGGATGCTCACCTGCACCAGATCCCTCCTCTGCTCAAAGCTCTGCCATGGCACCCATCTCACTCAGAGGCAAGTCCCAGACTCGGCCTGGTTGCTTGTGCCTGCTGCCTCACTCCTCTGTGATCCCATAGGTCTCGCTGCTGTTCCTCCAGAGGCCCTGCTCGTCTGCCTGAGGCCTCCAGCCACCTGGGGCACTCTGCCCAGACAGGACAGATCCGTGTACAATCACTTCCTCATGAGCTCCAGACCCTTTCTTTTTTTTTATTTTTGAGACGGAGTCTCGCTCTGTTGTCCAGGCTGGAGTGCAGTGGCACAATCTCGGCTCACTGCAACCTCTCCCTCCCGGGTTCAAGTGATTCTTCTGCCTCAGCCTCCCGAGTAGCTGTGATTATAGGCGTGTGCCACCAAAGCCCAGCTAATTTTTGTATTTTTAGTAGAGATGGGGTATCACCATGTTAGCCAGGCTGGTCTCGAACTCCTGACCTTGTGATCCACCCACCTCGGCCTCCCAAAGTGCTGAGATTACAAAGGTGAGCCACTGCGCCTGGCCCAGACCATTTCTTCTGTCACCTTCTTAGTGAGGCCTTCCCTGCACCTTCTCTAACACTGCCCCATGCATACACCACCCTCTCATGTCCCCATGCCTTTTCCTTGCTCGGTTCTCCCCCATTTTACAATAGACTGTACACTGTTTCTTCTAATGCCCCTCATGGTCCCCCCACAACACACTAGAGTGTCAACCCTTGACAGTGGCCAAGGTGTGGTCTGTTCCTTGTCTGCTCACTGCTGTATCCCCAGTACACAGAGCACTCAAAGGTACATACTTTGGGGGAAAGAGGCTAGCACCTAGACAGCATTCAGTAACTGATGGCTGCTGCTGGAATTCATCGCTATGTCCAGGCGCTGCGCTCTGTGCTTACGAACCTTGATTATTAATCCTTGAAACAGCCTCACGTGGCTGGCGTGACCATCCTCCAATCAAGGATGGGGAAGCTTAAGTGACTCATTCAAGGTTAAGTGGCTTGCCCAAGGTCGCACAGTCAGGAAGTTTCAGAAACAGGCTTCACCCCCAGTACTGCTGAGCCTAAAGTCCCTCCCCTTGTGTTCCAGGCTTGAAGCGGCCTGAGCTGAAGGGCAGGTGCCACCTTGCTTCTGTGGCTGCTGGAGACGCATGACCTTGGCGGAGCGGCTGCTTCTGCTGCAGCAGGTTCTCACTGCTCACTGCAGAGTCGGGGGCTGTGGGACGGGGACACTGCTGTGGAACAAGACTTAGGAGGTTCTCAATAAAGTTCATGGGCAAATGACTGGGCAGGGGTGAGAGGGGCATCTGAGTTCTACAAATAGCTATTCCTGCCCCCATCACTCCAGAGCAGATTCCAGATGCTGACCAAGATGACTGGTGCTGTGGGCAGGCAGGCTCTGCGGTCTTTCCACCTGGAGGGAGCCGAGCCGCCACTGCGGCTGTGCACGGGCCAGACCTAAAGGGCCAGAGCCAGGGGACACTGAAGGGAGCAGGCGTAAGCCTGAGAATGTGAGCAGGACCTGACCCAGCTGCTCTCTAGCTGTATGACCTGGGATGATTCATGCAGGCTCTCCAGGCCTCCATTTCCTTATCTGGAAAATGGGAGTAATGATACTATCTGTAGGTATTTTATAGGACTGGCTTGCCAGTCAAATGATTCTACAAAACCAGTTTTCAGTGAAATCTGAAAACTGCAGTGCAGAGATAAACCCCTGGGAAGCTGCGGTTCCATCACTCTGATGCTGGTTCATCACCAGGTTAACAACCCCATCTCCAAAAAATATGGGTGACAGAAGTGTAAGCGTGGCGTGTAGAAGCAATGGAAGCAGGAGAAGCAAGCCTTCTTCTGAACGCCCATCTGTGACTTTCTGTTGCATGCTCTGCAATGGCCCCAGGCGGAGCCCTCACACCTTCACAGTCAGAACCCAAGAACAGGAGATCAGTCTTGCAGCTCAGACCGCATCCCTAAGCCTGCAGGAGGCACGGAGGAAAAGGGAAGGTGCCTGCCTCAGAGCAGGGTCTGGAAACAAGCTTGTTCCCTCCACCCCAAAGACCCCGAAGCAACACCCTGGCTCTCCCATCCTGATGCAGCCTCCTCCCCTGGGTCTTCCTTCCTTCTCTCCTGCCACCCCAGTCCTGTAAGCTGATTCAAAACATCCTCCATTTCAAGCCATTTCGAAGAAATGAGTTCACTCAACTCAACTCAAGAACAATCCCATCCTGAATATGCACACGGGAGGGAATGCTAGCACCTTCCCCCGAGGTTCATTCTCCCCCTTTGAAGCTTACTTTGACTAAAACACGGAACGTCATCACTGCCTCCAGAAGTTCTTTGTGTTTATACTTAGCCACTCTCACCCCTCTTGAAAATGAGCTTTGCACACTTTCTTTTTCATGGTCTTGCTAAAAGTCTTTGCAAACCTGGAATTGATTTTGCCCTTCTTCCCTCACCATTTAAGAGAATGCCCACTGAGTCTCTGTTGTCTACAGAAATAAACTGTCCCCCACCCACACATTCCCAGCCCAGCATCTAAGCCTGCAGGAGCCAACTCGATATTCTACTTCTCCAACCTTGTTTCACAGCCAAAGGAATTGCTTAGGACTCGTCTTGCACTCTCTAACCTCTGGACATTGTCATGCCGTTCCCTCTGTCTGGATCACCCTTCTCTTCCACTGCCACATGTCCAAACCTAAAATGCTGCCTCTTCCAGGAAGCCTTTCCCAATTTCTCTGGTGGGCAGGATCTCCCTCCTCTGCACACCACAGCACTCTCCCTGTCCCTTTCAGAGGACATGTATCACATTTATACCTTACGGAATGTGCCAGAACAAGTCCTGTGCCACAAACCTGCTTCCTCACACTGGGGAGGGGAATGGTTAGGATCAAGAGCTTAAAAAGAGGCAGAATTGACCTTGCCCCTGAACACCAAGTCCCTGCTGGGACCCTCAGCGCTGTCATCACATTGCTAAGGCATCACATAAAGGCCCAAAGTGAAGACACATCAGGAAAAAACTCATACTACCTCACACCCACGAGGACAGCTACCATCAAAACAACAGAAGAAGAAGTGCTGGCCAGGATGCGGAGGAAGTGGAACCCTGTGCTCCACTGGTGGGAATGGAATGTGGTACAGACACTAGGGAAAACATTATGGCGGGTCCTCAAAAAATTAAAAATACAACCACCATATGGTCCAGCAGTTCCACTTGGGGGTATATATCCAAAAAAACTAAAAGCAAGAGGTAGAACCAAGGTTTGAACTCAGGCTACCTGGGACCCAAGGTCTTACCATCCCTGCCACTCTGACGCTATCCCACTTAACCCCCCACGACAAATCCATTTTAGTTTATGAGAGCCGTAGAGGTTGCGGGTTAGCACAACACGGGAAGCTGCACCCTGAGTGCTCTGCACCCTGCCCCGTTCATTTCTGAGGATTTGATGGTGATTTGAGAGCCGCTGGGTCTGACTCCCCAAGCGCCCCATCTGTTCTTCCCTCTGTTCTTTGTCTTCAGCATCACAGGACAGTTCTCATACCATGGCACAGAGAAGGACACTCCTGAAAAGAGCTATAAAACTATAATCAGCTTCAGTGGACAGCATAAGGGTTTTCAGGGGTAACTTGGCTACATGTGTGATTTTTATGTCACTATTGCCCCAGAATCCACCTCCTGAGAGGTGCACCTCTTCTGTGGAGGTTATGTTTAGAGGTCCAAGAGTCTGGTTGCGGCTTTTTGGACTATCAGAAGATGGGACCAGGCTGCTGGAGAGAAGAGAATCAGAGCCCACCCGGCCCCTTACTCCAGATCCAGCAGCCAGGGATCCAGAGACATCAGCCCATGCCTCTTCCCAATAGGGAAATGGGCTTTCCACGCTGCGTCAGGAAGAGGAGGAACAGGGAGGAGGGTAGATGTGCCAGTCTGGGGCTGTGGAATCTGGGAAGGCCTCTCTCTGGCATGGTTCAGGGTGTCTCCTACCTCCTGTGGTCTCTGGGTCCTCCCTGGAGTATGATTCACGCAGCCTCCACCTCTGCATTTTTTTTTTTAATTTTTGAGACAGGAGCTTACTCTGTTGCTCAGGCTAGAGTGAAGTGGGGCAATCACAGCTCACGGCAGCCTGGACCTCCTGGGCTCAGGTGTTCCTCCCATCTCAGCCTCCTAAGTAGCTGGGACCTCAGACACATGCCATCACACCTGGCTTTTTTTAAATGACTTGTAGTGACGGGGTCTCACTGTGTTGTCCAGGCTGATCTCGAACTCTTGAGCTCAAGCAATCCTCCTACCTCAGCCTCCCAAAGAGCTGGGATTACAGGTGTGAGCCACTGTGCCCAGCCCCACATTCTTGTATGAGTTACTCCAAGACTCCCAGAGGCACTTTACCCAGCCCCCACCCTCTCATCTGCTCAGTCCTTGCAGATGCTGGCCTCAGTCCTACCTCAGGGCCTTTGCACACGCTGTCCTTGCTGCTTGGGATTTTCAGTCCCTGAATGCTACACAGCAGCTTCCCCTCCCTCTCTAGGTCTCAGCTCAGAAGCCATCTCCTCAGAGAAGTCCTCCCTGACCACCTCATCCAAAACAGCCCCTCCCTCCCTGGCACTCTCTACCCCGCTCCTGGTTTCACTGCCTCCCATCAGTTTGCATTGTCTTCATTATCTTGTTTGCTAATGCTCACTTCTGGATTATTGTCTCATGCTTCCCACCACCTCCAAACTCTCTGGACGCTTCCCCAGAGCAGGGCCTCAGCGCTCTGGTTCGCTACTTCATTCTCACCTCCCATAACATCGTCAGGCACCCAGGTGCTCAGTAAACACTGGGAGACTAGCTGGCTGGGTCGTGGTGGCCACAGCGCTGAGCCTCAGGTTCCTCATCTGTAAAATGGGGATGACAACACCTACCCCCAACCGAGGTGGCTGCGAGGGGGACTCAGGAAGACACTGTGAGCACAGGGCTGGGCACACAAGGGCTCTCTGTCAATGATAAACTCAACTCACCCCATGCCCAGCACAGGAAAAGGACTGAAAAAGATAAAGCAAGGTCGGTGCCCAACACTAGACAGCTGCCCTTGAATATGACTCAATCCCACTGGCTGCATTCTCTCAAGATTGCCAGAGAACGAGTTCCCTGGTGGGGAGGGGGTACAAGCCCACCCAGCCCTGGAACCTTGATGCGGCCCGGGCTGCCGCAGTGCATACCAATGAGCTACCCACTGCCACTCGCCTCCTGTAGAAGCTGCTGTGATATCTGCGGCATCCTGCATATTGATGTTTGAGCAAAGAACACAAAACACATTAAATAAATGTTATGGTCTTATCGACAGGAAAAGGAGAGCTGAGAAAGAGTCTCCAGAGGGAAGGCACTTGGCTGGGCGCCCCAAGCCATGAGGCCTCCTGGCCGTCAGTGTCAAGGTCCTACACACCAGGGAGCTGCCTGCAGCAGCGACATTCTTGGTTCCCGGAGTAACCAAGGGGCGTAATGCAAATAGCACCCGGAGAGAAGGGTTAGACATCAGGGGCCATTTCAGTCTTGTGTTTCAAGAAACAGTACAGGTCTGGGGGAGAAAGGGCTCCACAGGGGACACTTATTGGTGTCCTTGCCCCTTTCTGCAAGTTAGAGCACTCCATGATGCTTGAGCAACCACCCCTCCCCCACCGGCTACAGTCTTGGTGGTCCTATCAATCAAAGTCCCCAGACATCCCTGCCAGCCCATGAGGTGCTCCCTTTTTGGGAATCTTCAGGCGAAGGACACTGAGAACGGAATGGTGGACACCTCCCTCCTGCAGGCTGCACCCTGAGATTCTCGGCTTCCATTCTGGGACTGGCCCCATCCTTCCAGTATATCCCTGCTCTGTGAAATGTTCCTTACACCCAAGATCTACACTGCACAAGATTCCCTATGGAGCAGGAATCCTGGCCACAGTCCTGGCTGCTACGTGTGGCCATGCACCTGGGTCTGGGCCAGTGAAGTTGGGTGATCTTGATTTTAAAAAGATGCCTCTCCTCCCCTTTCCTGGGAGCTAGAATGGGGACTTGATGTGGCCCAGCTTCAACCACAAGAACGGGCAACACCCTGCAGGATGGAAGATGGAGGGAATCTGGGTCCCAGTATAAGTCTGGGAGCAAAACTGTCCCCCAGATGAGACTGTTCCTCTATTCTGTTACATGAGGGAGAAAGAAAAAAAAAAACCCTCTCATTTAAATCACAAAATTTGGCCAGGCATGGTGCTGCATGCCTGTAATCCCAGCTACTCAGGAGGCTGAGGCACAAGAATTGCTTGTGCCTGGTGGCAGAGGTTGCAGTGAGCCAAGATTGTGTGACTGCACTCCAGCCTGGGCAAGAGAGTGAGACTCTGTCTCAAAATAAGTAAATAAACCAATACATAAAGAAATCACAGTATCTGAGCTCCTTTACTGTGGCAGCTTAGCCTGTATCCTAACAGACACTACACAGGTCAAAAAGAAAAGCAGAGAAAAAACACCACCCTTCAGTACAGACGTGAGGGAAGACAGAGCCTGACAGAGCACCAGCTTCTTCCTGGCACCTCCAGCCAGCTTTGCGACTCTGGGTTTGGAAGGAAGGAGCCTCCTTTCCCTGCCCCACTCACCTTTTTCTCATCCCCGCCTTGCAGGAGGTGCAGGGTGCTCCTCCGGTCACCCTCCTGCTGCCTCAGGGTGCCACCGTGGGGCTGGGGCAGGCCCGAGGGCGGGGAGATACAGCGGCCCTGTGGGTCCACCCAGGTGTAGATGTGGTTGGTGACATAGCCCCCAGGGATGCGCCCTGCTGAGTACACAGACAGCACCAGCTTCTTGGAGCCCTTCAAAGCCTGCAGAGAGAGCGACACACAGGTTAAAGGAAGGGAGGCACCAGGGCTGTTGAGGAACATCCTCCCCTGACCCAGACCTTGGTTTTTCTCAGGAGCCCCATGCAGAAGAAGAGGACAGCCCCTAAGTCCCCTCCTTCTCTAGCCCTCAGTTTTGTCCCATGAAAACAAGAGCATCTGTCCCACTCCTATCCTGAAGTGGTCCAAATACAAGAAATAGGATCTCTTAGGATACCTCTGCAAAGGAGTTTGCATCTCAGGCCTGAGACTGCTATCCTCAGGCAGGTTCGTGTGCAGGGCCGGCCTTGGGCTGGCGTCTGGAACCTTGGATTTGGAGAGTGTCCCCACCATTCCCTAACTGAGAAATGTGGCTCGTGTGCTTAGACTGTCTATAAACGGTGTGGTTTATGCTCAAGCTGCTTTCCTCCTGGGAGTCTGGAAGGTAGGTACGAGCAGACGGGGTCTATGTTACCAGCCCCCAATAAAAACCATGGGTGCTCTCTAACGAGCTCCCCTCACACACAACATTCCACACCTCTGTCACCACTGGGCAGTGGAGGAATGTGTGTGTGCTGTGGAACTCAGAGGGAGGGGACCCGTGGAAGCCTGCGCCTGGTCTCCTCTGGACTCGGCCCAGCGCACCTTTCCCCCGTGCTCATTCTGCTCAGTATCCTTTGGCTGTGATAAACCCGAGCCACAGGTACAACCATTTGCTGAACGCTGTTAGCCTTCCCAGAGAATCACAGAACCTGGGTGCGGTCTTGGGGACCCTGATGAAATACCAGGCAGGAGAGCCGACATAAAAACAATGGTTATCGCTATCGCTTAACATTTATAAATGGCCTGTGTCAGCCGCTCTGCGCTGCACCTGATATGCATTATTCCATGAAATCCTAATGAAATCCAATGGGGGAGGGGGACTGCAGAGGGAAAGGGGGATCTTATTTGTCAGACGAAGAAATGGAGGGAAACTGCCTGCCCACACAGTGAGTAAGAAGTTCCTTTCTCAGCCAGGTGCAGTGGCTCACGCTTATAATCCCAGCACTCTGGGAGGCCGAGGCAGGCAAATCACCTGAGGCCAGGAGTTCCAGACCAGCCTGGCCGACATGGCAAAACCCTATCTCTACTAAAAATATAAAAATTAGCTGGGCATGGTGGCGGGTACCTATAATCCCAGCTACTTGGTAGGCTGAGGTAGGAGAATCACTGGAACCCTGGAGGTAGAGGTTGCAGTGAGCCGAGATTGCAACACTGCACATCCAGCCTGGGCGACAGAGATTCCATCTCAAAAAAAAAAAAATGTTCCATTTTCATGGCAACTAATTCTGAGTGTGGACAGCACCTGTATTGTACATTTCCCGGTCTTCAGATGGAACCACCATGTGGAGAGGCAAGCGCAAACTCTACAGCCTGGGATGGAAGCTGAGGTCTGCCATATTCCTTTACCACAAGGCACCGGCAGCTGAGATGAAGACATTTACCCAAGGAGACAGTCACGAAGCACTAGGATTAATCAACACAGCCTGTGTCAGGGACTGAATGGTTTCCCTCCAGATCCATACGCCAAAGCCCTACCCTCAATGTGACAGTACTTTGGAGATGAGGCCTTTGCACGGTAACTGCAGTTAGATGAGGCTGTTGAGGGTGGGAACCTCATGATGGGATCAGCGGCTTTGTAGGAAGAGAGAGAGAGAGTTCTAGTCTCTCTTCCATGTGGAGACACAATGAGAAGATGGAAGTTTCCAAGTCTGACAGTGGGCCCTCACCAGAAGCTGAGAACAAAGGCGCCTTGCTAAAGCCACCCAGGCTATGGTATTTTGTTATGGCAGCACCATCTGGCTGTTTGAATAAACGATGGAATTCACACATACTGAAATTTTATGCTGCCACTGAAATCATATTTACAAAGGTTGTAATGCCATGGAAATGTAATATATTTTAATGTTAAGTGGGGTTAAAAGGCTATAAATCATGCCTTATAGTATGAAGTCAGTTATGTTAAGAGAAAAATCATTCTGGAAAAACAAAATGAAACAAACTGAGAATAATGTGCCGAGATGCTGGCAGTGCTTCTCTCTGGTGGGAGGATTATGGGTGATTATTATTTTGCTCTTCCTGTTTCTCAATATTTTCCAAATGTTCCACAAGGAGGTCACATTGCTTTCAATACTGGAGAAAAAAATAATATGCCTAAGAAGGGGGGTGGACACTTAGCTCTCTGTGTCAAGCTTTCCCCCATTTGCACATACAGCTCTACCGACTCCCCAACACTCTCAACAGACAAACCAGACCCTGGGCTGAGCTTTCAAAGACAGGAGGGAGCTCTGGCCAGGCAAAACCTGCAGGAAGAGGCAACTGTCTGACATTTGAGCCTCTCTCAGCAGAGGAAGGGTGAGCCAGGGGGCACCAGGCCCTCAACTCCACAGCTAAATGCCAGTCCCCAGTGGAGGGACAATAAGAGGATGGCGTCTCTCCAAAATTCTGCTTTTAAAAAAGATTTTTGCAAAGATGAGCAGGGTAAGATTTACAGTACTCTTTTAGCATTCCCCAGGGCTCCCTTGCAGAACAGTCAGGAAAATCACATCCCTGCTAAGGTGAAGATGTGGGATGGAGAAAGCCTGAGACCAAGTGGCTTCTCCCAGAGCAAAGTGGAAAGTGGCTCAGGGCACAGGAGGCGTTGGCAGAAGCCTCTGAGGCCTCCACATCCTCCGTGGCCATCTTCCTGACCCCTCTTCCTCTCCTCTCCGCCCACTGCTCCCTCTTCCATGAGGGCACAGGTCTATGCTCCAGTGCTGTTCCACCCGGCCTGCCTCCTTCTCTGCTCCTCTTCAGGACTACACCACAGCTTTCATTCAACAAGGGCTGACCCAGCACCTACTGTGTGCCAAGCCTAGAGGAAACAAACTGGGCCTATCTTCATGACAGTTTGCAGCCTGGTGAGAAACAAGGCATCACCCAGCACACATCAGGTCCTCATGACACTTATGCCTAGGGAGGGACAAGACATCGCCTGGCACACAGTAGGTCCTCAGGACACTTGAGCCTCATGAGAGACAAGGCATTGCCTTGTACACAATAGGTTTTCATGACATACACCTGGTGAGACAAGGCATTGCCTGGCACATAGTAGGTCTTTATGACACTTGAGCCTGGTGAGAGGCATAGCATTGTCCTGGACACAGTAGGTCCTCATGACACTTGTGCATGGTGAAGAACAAAGCATAGCCAGGTCCACAGAAGGTCTTCATGACACATGCCTGGTGAGAGACAAGGCATCGTCTGGTACACAGTAGGTACCAGACGTGATGCTCACGGCCTGGTGAGAGATAAAAGTATCATCCAGCACACTGTAGGCCCTGAAAAAAGACTGCCTGATTGGTTAAGAAAGTACATATTCTTTGGGAGGCCAAGGAGGGTGGATCATGAGGTCAAGAGATCGAGACCATCCTGGCCAACATGGTGAAACTCCGTCTCTACTGAAAAAAAAAAAATACAAAAATTAGCTGGGCATTGTGGTGCGTGCCTGTAGTCCCAGCTACTCGGGAGGCTGAGGCAGGAGAATTACTTGAACCCGAGAGGCAAAGGTTGCAGCGAGCCGAGATTGCACCACTGCACTCCAGCCTGGCGCCTGACGACAAAGCGAGACTCTGTCTCAGAAAAAAAAAAAAAAAAAAGAAAAAAGAAAGTACATATTGCCCCCAAAAGAAACGATTAACATCCACAGGCATTCTCCTGCACCCACATCTAGTCTGGAAGGTTATGCTCAGGTCAGGAACAGAGGAGTGCAAGCGGAAAAACTACACATGGACCGTGGAGACAGAGAAAACGAGATTCCAGCCGCACTTCACGGCTTGCCGGTGGAGAGTCCTTGGGCCAGCTGCTTCCCCTTGCAAAGCGGCATGTGTGAGCTGGGGAGAAGGACAATGCCCACCACCCAGGGCAGCATGGGCTAAATGAGACGAGGTGCGTGAAGTTCAGAGCCTTTCTGGCCACACAGTAGCAGCTCAGCAAATGGCAGAGCCCACTTCCCTCTCCCCCAGAACATCTGCATGGAGATGGGAAACCATGCAGTAGAAAAACGTTGACCAAGGAGTTTAAAAAAAAAAAAGTGAAGGAAAGAATAAAGAATAATGCACAGAGCATCACTGGTATTCTTTACCGCCAGCAACAGTAGAATCCTCTTGGTCAGTTCTATAAATAGGCCAGCAGCAACCTTGAAAACGGGGAGGAGGTTAATGCCCTTGATGAGAACACCACGGAGAGCTAGTGCTGGAGAGGGCCTGGGCCAAGACACTGAGTCTCCCACGTGCTGCCTGTCCTCGATATTTTACAGAAGGGGACCCTGAAGCCCCAAGAAGGGAAGGGACACATAAGGTACAGGAATACAAGAGGCACAGCGTAGGATGCAGGAGGCCAGGCCTGTGCCTCCTTCCCCTCTGTGCCTCGGTTTCCCCATTACAGGGATGGGGATTAGAAACTCGGACAGCCACTCAAACATAGACCATTTGTCTACCTCTGATAATGACTATTCTTTGGAGATAAACATGGGCTTTTTATGGGTCTTGGAGAGCAAGAATATCACCATCCGTTGCTGCTTATGTTTCTGGCAAAACTGATAAACAAGATTCCTGAGACAGATTTTCAACACCTATGCAGGCTCTGGGGATATGGTTTTGGTGCAGTGGCCATCAGAATCCTGCAGGAACAGCTCCATCCATCGCTGTTTAATGTCACTAAAGTGTGTGTGGGTCATGCAAGGAAGGAGAGAGGGACAGTCTCTGCACCTACTGCCTTCTTGTCTCCATTTCTACAAACCATTGCTTGCTTATTTAAAGGGCATCATTAAACGGAAGAGTTATTTCCTAAACAAAGCTGGTAATGCCTTCACCCTGTAGCCACTCTGCCAGCCTTTCAAACTCACCCACCATTGCTACCTTGATTCCTGAGGCTCAGGCCACCCGAGGGAGTGCAAGGTCCTCACCCATGGTTAGGTGCACAAGACCATCATTTTACTTCCCTCACCAGAGCAGCCTACAGAGCAAGTAGCCTCAGCCAGCAGAGCTTGAGCCTGTGAGACAGAGACCCAGCAGGTCCCTGTTGTGCCACCAGCTTGCTGGGTGTCCTAGGGTTACCTCTCCCCTTGCTAGGCCTCGGTTTTGCCTGTTTGCTAAGATCCTGTTCCAAGTTAAACTTCTATGTCTTTCTGGTTCAGGGCTGGATTTTGAACAGAAGGAAAGACTGTATTTGCTTTCACAGTGGTCACAGGTCATTAAAGTAGAGAGATCAGGGGCTCTGGGACGCCCAGGGATAGACTCCAGGCAGGCTGAGGGTTGGGTCTAGTGGACACCTGACTTCTGGGCCTGGAAAACTGTCCTCAGCTTTGCCCATCCCAGGAGTGAGTGCTTGAACTATGCTGGCTGGTGGTGCTACCAGGTCACTGAACCAGATCCAGAGCCTAGGGGCTCTGAGGTTCCACAGGGTTTAAGAAAACATCAGAAGGACAATTGGAACATCGCAGTTACGGCAGGATGCACACCCAACTCCACACTATCAGCAGCAGCAGGAGACCTCTGAAAGGACTTGAAGGCCAGAGGGCTGCCCCTCCGACGAGGCCATGGCTGTGTCCTTGCTCTTTGTTGGAAGCTGCCTGCAGGTGGTAAGTCACATCCAACACATCCATCGGCACGTTGGTGACTCTCCATCAACCACACCCCTCTCCAGCCATGACAGTTCCGCAGGATCCACCACTGTTCCTGAATCAATGGCCTATTGGCTGTGCCATCTCACACAAGTTACCAAACGTCTCTGTTCATCTGTTTTCTCTCCTGCAAAATGAAGCTCATCATTCTCCTTTCTCTTTACGTAGGGGAGCCCTATTAGGACAATGCCTGTCACTGAGGAATTCAATGAGCTATGGCTGAAATAAAAAATTGCAAGATCCGGGGGAAGCCCACCGCATGCTGGGATGGTCATCAGAGTGCTGTGTTCCCACGCTCGTTATCACGTGTTTACTGGTGAAGCTTGACCCTGGGGCATTCCAACTGAGATCATAGAGAAATCTCGATCTGACCCAGCAGATGGCATGACTAAGATACTATCCATCACCAGATGACTATTCCGGCAGTACGTTATGATTATGGAAATATAAATTATATGTGTATGTCTTCAAACTTAATAACTTGCTACTTGGATTAATGCTCTCAGGACGCAAATATGCCTCACTCAGCTCTTTGGAGACAACTCTAAAACCCCAAAATCATAGGCCAGGCTGACATGATTCTCCGCATAGCAGAGGAGTGAGAAACGGACTGGAGAGGGTCACGGCATAGGGGACTAATGGGATGTGTTAACACGGCAGACGCACATATGCTCCTGTGTTCAAAGGCAAGCATGGGGTGGACCTCAAGGTCACAAGACTATCAGATCGCCATGCTGAGGTGTTCCAGAAAAGTCTCAAGCAAGGACATATAATGGTGAGTCACCCGGCTTATTTCAGGAAATAATTATTTTTGGAAACAGAGACTCAACAGCAGGAGGAGAACTGGTCTAAGACCCAGGTCAGTGACCTGGAAGGGAGGAAAAAATGATGCATGCCTGCTCTTCCCAGCCCCACCTTGCCTAGCTGGGGCTTTGTGTATTCAGGGGTTGGCTCTGTAGATGACTTGCTGTATGACACTGAGCAAATTACCTAAATTCTCTGTGCCTGTTTCTACATTTAAAAAGCAACTGTTGTCTGGGCACAGCGGCTCACGCCTGCAAACACAGCACTTTGGGGGACAGAGGCAGGAGGATTACTTGAGGCCAGGAGTTCAAGAGCAGCCTGGGCAACAGGGTGAGACCTTACCTCTACAAAAAAATTAAAGCACACAGGCAAAATGGTGTGCATCTGTAGTCCTAGCTACTTAGGAGGCTGAGGTGGGAAGTTTGCTTGAGCCCAAGAGTTTGAGACTACGGTGAACTAAGATCGAGCCACTGTACTCCAGCCTGCGCAACATGGCAAAATTCTCTCAATAATGAAATTAAAAGCAACGGTTGTAAGGATTTAAGACACTGTAAACTGCTTATACAGTACCTGGTACATGGTAGGTACTAAATGCATGCTAATTCCCTTTCTGAGCTCCTTCTCTCGAACACAGGCCCCAGAAAATCTCTAAACCTCAAATCTATATGGACACAAATACGTGTCCCCCAACTTTCCCCTTTTTAACGAACATCCTTCTATAATCCACATTTCCTCCTATCTGCTCTGCCTTCAACACTCAGCTCCTTTCCCATGACTTCCAGAAAGGCTTCCCAGATTGTGGCTGACTCGGTCCTCCAGAAGCATCCAGCACACTTCTGTGATTGTGCTGCCATCTATACCATAGGCTCCGAGTCACATTCGTGATCTTATCTTTATAAGACAAAGTCTTTGAGGCACATTACATGTTCTGTTTCCTTTAGAACCTCTCCCTGCTCCTCTTCATTCGTTTAGCCAATCATCCATTCATTCATTCATAGAACAAGATATTAATGAGCTTTCTATATGCCATATAGCCCTCAGGAATCTGTTCAGATTAGGGCACAGAAAGAGCAGTTGTCTTTCAGATCAGTAGTCAGGCAGACCACACTTCTCCACCTTAATGTCAGCATAAACACCTTAGATACACACGGAATGTGGAGACACAAGCGAAGAATGTATGGTTAAGAGCTGCAGCCCTGGAGTCAGGCTGCAGGAATTCGATCCTAGCTCTGCCACCTGCCAACAATAACCTTGGGCAAGTTACTTAAGCAATCTGTGCCCCCAGATTCCCAGGCAAAACAAACAAACAAAAACGTGAGATAACAAAGGTATTATCTCACAGGGTAGTTCTGATTATTAAATTGGTTAATGTTTTAGTGGCCAGGCGCCATGGCTCACGCCTGTAATCCCAGCACTTTGGGAGGCTGAGGCGGGTGGATCACCTGAGATCAGAAGTTCAACACCAGCCAGCCAACATGGTGAAACCCCGTCTCTACTAAAAACTACAAAAAGATTAGCTGAGCATGGTGGCAGGCGCTTGTAATCCCAGCTACTTGGGAGGCTGAGGCAGGAGAATCACTTGAATCCGGGAGGCGGAGGTTGCAGACAGCCGAGATTGCACCACTGCACTCCAGCCTGGATGACAGAGTGAAACTCTGTCTCAAAAAAAAAAAAAAAAAAATGTTTAGCACCTGGAACATAGGTAAGAGATACAAAAAAGTTAGGTATTATTCCCGGAGAGAACCCAGTACCCAGAGTGGAAGTCTCAACCACCACCCATGGTAACCACTGATCCATGGTGGTGTCCGTCCTTCCTGACTTGCTCTTGTACTTTATAAACATGTATGTATACACACACCAGCTTATCATCTGATTACATAAATCAACTTGCAACTGAACATTTTCTGCGCCACCTTTTTTTCTGCTAAAAATGTATTCTGAAGATCTTTTCTTGTCAGTTCAATGACATGAAGCTCATCTCTTCCCACACTACAACCCATTCCCCAGAAGGGACTCACCACTACTGAACTCTCACTCTCCTGTCAGTGGACAGTTAGGCTGCTTCTCATTTTTTGCTAGCACCATCACCTGCGATGAACATCCTTGTATGTGCCATCTTGGAGCACACATGCATCTAAGACTATTCCCTGGACTAGAGAAAAATGGGATTCCTGAAGCCATAGGCAGTGTGTCTTTATTCACGGACAATCACGTTTCTTGGCCAGGGTGTCCCCTGGGGCATGCCTCTATCCCTTTTGTAGTTCCTATATCTACCTGCTGGGGGAAGCACTATGCTCTCTGGGCCCACAGAGGCCCTGAATTCCCCTGACAACGTGGATGGGGCTGGGTGGAGGCTTCGCAACGTCCTTCTCCCAAGGCAGTGCTCGCTCTGGTGCAGATATCCACCCTCCTTCGTGCTTTCTTCCACAGGCTCCAAAAAGCTCCCAATTTAGGCAAATCTTGGCTCTATCTTCTAACCATCTGGGGGCTAAATCTTGGGCCCTAAAGCATTGCAAAGCACCCAAATGAAAAGGGTAACCTAGTAGTGTCTTAGGGTGTGGACCCCCTCAAAGGGTTTCCCAGTGGAAGGCACAGTTGCTAGAAAGCCATTCTCAGTGTTCAACCCCTTCCTAGCTTAATGAGATTTTAGACAAGTTACTTAACCTCTCTGGCTCAGTGTTCCCACCTATTAAAAGGGGCCATAATGCCTATGGTCATGGAGCTGTCATGCAAACTGAATGGGGACCAAGGAGAAGATGTGCACAAAGCATCTTGCACTGGGCAGGGCGCACAGGAGGTGCTCGGCAAATAGGGGTTAGCATTAGTAACAGCAAAATTACAGCAATGATGCCACGTTTTATTCTTCCCACTGCACAGATGAGGAAAGATTCTAGGTGGTGAAGGGTCTATGCATGGTCACAAAGAGGATAAAAGACAGGGCTTGGATCCGGATCCTGATCTTTCCATATTCATGACCCTCTCTCTGCTTCTCTCCAAGGCCCTCCCCACAGCAGTTTAAGGGGGTTCGGGTAACACCAGGCCAATCCTAAATCTTGGCCCAAGACAGACAGGGGAGGGTTTTTAAAGAGGACGTGGGCCTTACAGGATATAAACAAGAGAAAGTCTGTTAGAGTCTTGAACCCCGAGCAGGTGCTGGGTCCAGCCACACGGACTGGAAAGTCCCTCCCATGTAGCCCTGCTTTGAGGGAGGACAGAAATTGGTGATGCGGACTCTGCCCCAGCAGCATATTTTAATGTCATGAGAAAGTAAAACCCTAATTAGCACTGTCTTCCAAGCTCCTTCCATCTGTACCATTTTTATTTGTGTTAATTACCTCTTACAGGGACCACTAACTGCAGCAGCTTCCCAGCCTCCTCTCAGCCCAGTCACTGCAGAGCAGCCAGAGGATGCTTATAAAATATAAGTGGACTTTGGCCCTTCCCTTCCCCAAACTCACCCCATTGCTTCTGCTACAAAACTCCCCACAGTTCATCTTGGGCCTGTACGGCTGGCCCGATGCCTGGCCAGCCTCATCTCCTGCCCTGCCACCTGAGCTTTCTTACAGGATCAAGTACTCCAAGCTCTTTTCCACTTCAGGCCTTTGCACGTGATGCTCTGTCCCTGAAAGTACATATCTCAACATACTTATGCAAATGATTATTTTATTATCTACACCCCTCTCAGTTGACCAGAAAGGTGAGAAATTGTTCTGGCTTGATCACAGATGTACCAAAAACTAGAAAACACAGGAGATGGTGAGAGATTCCACGTAAAAAGACAGTGAAGAAATGCAAGGATGCTTTCCTCTTGCAACTGAACACCAGTAAAGAAGTTTACCTCTCCTGAAGTTACCGATGATTTCTCTAGTAGAATGAAAATAATCCACTAATTTCTCTTGGTTGCTAGGGGGCTCAGAATTCAATTTCAATATTAAATACTGTTCCCATCAAAGGCACCTTCCAAGATCACTTCTGATTCCTCTACCTTTTAAATGAAGTGCTTTTCAGGTTAACTCACTCAACTACTTTTGACATAAGTAAGAATCTTAATCATAAATATATTCGCAAATAAAATAACATATGTAGAGTTTTAAATGGGTGTTAAACTACACCATTCACATGGTAGATACTCAATAAAACCATTGCCAAGTGAGTGAATAAACACTAAAATCTAAGCACATTTCTAGAATTAGATACCTCTTCTATGCAACTGGCAATGGAGATCCTTTTTACAGATGCTTGGGCAATCATTCTGCTTTCTCCTCCTACCTCTCTCCACTCTATAGAAAGGCTCTGCAGCTACTGAGTGTGGTCTAAGAACACATGTCATTTGTAAACATTCTCTTAAACAAAAGTCCAAAAAGTATTATACTATTTAGGAATGATGACATAACTGGGCAGTGGTGTGGCAAGAATTTAGTATTTCTCAAAGAACTATAGCTTCACAGTAGCATCCTCAACATCTGTGTGCTCATCAGGGGCCATGACCTGCGACACAGCCGTGCCCATCTGCTCCGGCTCTGTGCAGCCACCTCACTTCCTTGAGCTGCTGCATCCCAGGGTAAGTCGAGTGGACGACAGACCATTGGTGTGAAACCATCCAAGACCCAGCCCTGAAATGCAGCTCAACATAAGGATCATGAAACAAAATGACAACATACATCAAAACAGCAATGCAAGGAAGCAGGTGATTCGACAATTGAGGAAATGTGAATGCACAAGGATAAAGGCCAAGGAAGATGGCAGAGAAATGCAAGACGTCCAGTTAGGAGGAGGGGAACGTGGGTGTCTGCTCCCCTTTTCTGTTTTTCTTTAATGCTATTTAAATATGCCTTTAATTTGGGCCTCACGAAGTAGGTTTTTAAAAACCAACGGCTGGATAGGAGAGTATTTAAGGAAAGAAGAACATTTAAAGAAAAAGTTTTTTTAAAGAAGATATAAAAACCAACTGTTCATTCCTTCCATCCTCTTTTCTTTAAGAGTTTGACCTTCTTCAAGGGTTCAGTGTGAGGATGCAGAAAAATACCTTTGCTCCCATGCTGGGAATGCCGGGATCTCAGAGGCTGGAAGAAAGACCTGACATTTTAAAGTACCTGCTCTCCTCTGTCATTGCTTCTAAATGTCTTGGTGAGTTAAGGCTGTGTGAAAAGAAAAAACATAAACCTTCAAAGAGCGGGATAAAATCCTGACCTTGGGGATAATGCTACAAGAAATCTGCAAGAAAGTGACAGATAGACTGTCCACCCCTTTGCAAAACAACTCATAAGATGAGAAGAGAACAGACTCCAGAAAGATATTGATTCATTTTTAATGCAATTCTTCAATTATCCTCAAAGCCTAGCTTTCAGTCTGTTATAATTTAAGTAAATTGCTTTATAAATGTTCTTTTAATCTTTGTCTATTTATTCTCTTTTTTTTCTTTAAGGAAGAACAAGATTCTCAGAGTCATATATATAGTCACTCAAGATGACCTCTGATGGATTTGCAATGGAGGATTTTGTTGTCTAGGATCGATGTCCGAAGCACAGAGATCCATCAGGAATATTTGTTCATGTCCATATCATTTTCTCAGTCCATGAGTAGATACGTTGATGGGATTTAGTCTCCTCCCAGACTCTTGATATCCCCGTCCCTCATCACTTTCTGACAATTCGCAGTTGAAAAAGTGATGGCCTTCTAATTTAATTCAACCTCAGGTGAAAAATCTGAATTCAAGGTGGATGAATCAACCATTTCCTAAAAACCTTCTCAGCCAATGTCTGGAAAATAATGATAGATTTGATGATACTGAAATATAAAACTCTTATGATAGGATATCAATCAGTTATGCATGAAATATATACGTGTAAATACATGAGCACACACACAAACAATAAACATGTAAAAGAGTTTAACTTCACTGCAACGTGGGACAGAACGAGGGGATGCAACGGAGGCAGGTCAGAGCCACTGCCATCACCATGACCTGTGGTAACCAGCAAGGGAACCCGCCAGAACAGTATGAAAAAGCAGAGCGTGCCTTGGGTAAAGGAAAGCACCCAGATGACGGGCTTTCTGCTGCTGCCCGCAGGCAGAGGGACTCGGAGATGATGCAGCACAAGCAGAAAGAGGCAAACAAGAAGCAGCAGGAACCCAAGTAGCTTTGTGCTTCATGTCCAACCCTCTTGCCCTTCGCCTGAGTGCCTGGAGCCAGTCCTACCACACCCACGTCTCCTCCTGCGGGCCCACAGGTCCCAGCCCTGATGGCTTCCTTTGCCCTGGGTCTACAGTGGGTCCCTTTTGGACTTCCTTCCCCTCAGGTGGCGTCACTCCCAGGGGTGACAAGGTTACCCCTACCCAGTGTTTTTTATTCCTGTGGGGCTCACCCCAAAGTACTAAAAGCGGCTTTTGGCCAGGCGCAGTGGCTCACGCCTATAATCCCAGCACTTTGGGAGGCCGAGGTTGGTGGATCACCTGAGGTCAGGAGTTCGAGACCAGCCTGGCCAACCAACATGGCGAAACCCTGCCTCTACTGAAAATACCAAAAATTAGCCAGGTGTGGTGGTGTGCACCTGTAATGCCAGCTCACAAGGCTGAGGCAGGAGAATCACTTGAACCTGGGAGGCAAAGGTTGCAGTGAGCTGAGATCATGCCACTGCACTCCAGCCTGGGCGACAGAGCAAGACTCCTATCTCAAAAAAAAAAAAAAAAGCTTTGTAATAAAAGAAAAAGAGTTTAACTTCACTATTTTAGTTATGCAAATTAAAACTGGATACCTTTTTGTCTATCAGATTGGCAAAAATGGAAAAGAAATCTAATACCCAGTGTTGGCATGGCTGGAGAAAAAGGAAGAACATTAGGTGCTGTTAAACACTGGTGGGAGGGAACAGAAAAAACAGATTCCTTCCCAGGAGCAGTTTGGCAACTGTTAATCAGAAGCTTTAAAATTACGCCTCTCCCCTGAGCCAATGCAACCTCTAGAAAGACAGCCCAAGGAATTGCTAGAAATGTGCTTAAAGATTAATGTGCAAGGATGTTCAAAGCAGCAATACAGATAATATTAAAAAACAAACTGTCTAACAGGAAGAAATTAGTTAAATAAATCATGGACCTCTTCACTATGCTATATTATGCAATCATTAAAAATCACACTGTAGAAACATTTATCAAGGTGGGAACAGAGTCATGACACATCGCTTGGTGTAACAAGTAGGCTAGATATCGATGCTCAGAATGGCAGCTTTGAGGAGAATTCCCAATATAAATGCACACGCAGACACACACAGGGTCCTCTAATTGTCAATAGTGATTACTTCTGGGTAGGTGAGTGGGTGTAATTATTATTGATTTGGGGAGGTTTTCTTTGGTGTTTTTCTGAGGTTTTCAATTTCTAAAAATTAAGTCCAGGCCCAGTGTGGTGGCTGAACCTGTAGTCCCAGCACTTTGGGAGGCAGAGATGGGTGGATTGCTTGGGCCCAAGAGCTCAAGACCAGCCTGGGCAACACGGTGAAACCCCATCTCTACAAAAGAAAAATACACACACACATGCTGGGCATCGTGGTATGAGCCTGTAGTCCCAACTACTCAGGAGGCTGAGGCAGAAGAATTGCTTGAGCTTGGAACGTTGAGGCTGCAGTGAGCCAGGATCGCACCCAAACACTCCAGCCTGGGTGACAGAGCAAGGCCCTGTCTCAAAAAAAGAAAAACAATTAAGTCCATATATGTTAGGTAATTAAAGAGGGTGGGCACAGTGGCTTACACCTGTAATCCCAGTGTTTTGAGAGGTTGAGGTAGGAGAATCACTTGGGCCCAGGAGTTTGAGACCAGCCTGGGCAACACAGTGAGACCTCATCTCTACCAAAAATAAATAAAATTAGCCAGATGTGGTGGTGCACACCTGTAGTCCCAGCTACCCGGGAGGCTGAGGCAAGCAGACGAGTTGAGCCCAGGAGTTCAAAGCTGCAGTGAGCTATTATCATAGCACTGCACTCCAGCTTGGCCAACAGAATAAGACCCCATCTCTTTAAAAAAAAAAAAAAAAAAAAAGAGGGGGAAGGAAAGAAACACGTTTTATTTTAAGAACCTAGACAAATTCCTCTATTCCACAAGTTTCCTATGACCAAACAAAATGCCCCTTTAACTTGTCCAGTCTGTGACAGCAGGGTTGATGACCACAAGCATTTTACATGAGGCCCAGGAGAGAGACCATGCTCTCATCCTTGAAGTGTGCTGATCTGGCAGTGTAGACGAATTCGGAGACTCCCCCATTCAATGAGATAATTTCACAAGTCACCAGTTTATTCTAATGGGGGTTGCACTGAGGTTACAGTTATCTATCAGGGAATTTCCACAGACAACGCGCAAAATAAAAACCTGACAAAGGTCAGGGCACGGTGAGAGAGATAATAGAGAGGAAGAAAAACGAAAAGGAAGAAGTGCCCAATGCCACCTCTGTCCCTGAAGTCTAGTCAATAAAATGCATACGGCGTGCCCAGGGAGAACAGGGTGGCCGCGGCCTAGGTTTTCTCATCAAATAGCTGCAAAGCCATTTCCACAAGGAAAAAACTCAGGGAGGAAATGGACATTTACTGAACTCCTGCTCTTGCCAGCACCAGGCTGGGCCGTAGGCTGTGCTTCTCTGTTAGAAGCAGCCGAGAGCCCTGGCAATGAGCAGGCAACTCTGGAGGCCAGAATACCTGTGTTCAAATCCTGGTCCTGCCACCCCTGACTGTGTGCCTGTGATGCGTCACCTCCTCTTCCAATGCTCAGTGTCTTCTCCCAGGCGGGTATGGTGAGATGTCAGTGGGGGATTTAAGTGAAACCTACACAGAGCTTGTGATGTCACAGAAGATTCCCAATGGTGGTGATATTTTTTAGTGTGCTAAGTACTGTAAGCATCTTGTGTGTTATCTGTTTTATACCTTCTACAGTGTCAGGAAGAGCAGCAGCATCTGGTAGGAAACAGATCCCAACACAGCAGTTTGAACATGGAAAACTACCATCAAATGTTCAGACCAGTAGATACACCCAGTGCTTTAATACATTATCTGCACAACCATCAGTATCCTTATTTTAGAGACGAGGAAACCTGAACAGAGCAGGTAAGTAACTTGCCTGCTATTTTACTATTATTCCCATCACAATTTCATTGAAGAGGAATCTAAGAATCAGAGAGGTTAGGATGCTGGTTCAAGGCCCCACAGCCACAAAGTGGCAGAGCCAGGCTTGGAAACCCAGGGCTTTGGAGCTCAGACTTGAGCATGGTGGGGTACCCCTTCTCTTTGCTGTTGGGGCAAAGATGCAATCCCTCAAGTCTACGAAACCTAGGTGTAAATCCTGGCTCTGCCCCTTTCCACCTTTGTGATGACTGGCAAGTGACAAACTCTTGGCAATTTTGGAAAACAAAGTGATAAAAATGATACCTACCTTGAACTTCACAGGGTTGTTATGAGGTTTAAGTGAGTTTATACACACACTGAGGACAGTGCCTGGCTCATTCTAAGCCCTCTATCAAAGGTTATTATCATACAATGAGCAACGAAGAAAACACCAAGAAATACATTATCTGTGTCATGAGAGAAGTGAGACAGGCCACGACACCGGGGGTGGTTCAGGGGGGAAGAGCAGGCTCCTGGCGATGGGGACAGCAGCAAGGTGAGCAGGCAGGTCCTCTGGAGAGGGTGTACTGAGGCTGAACCTGACAGGATCAGTGGGTGTTAACAGGTGCAGAGTCAAAGCCTTGCTTCAGAGGAGAGTATGTTGCTTGCTTGGCCAAGAGTGGACACAACTTGGGGAACAGGACTGCCTGCAGGTAAAGATCAGAGCAGGGGCAGCCCAAACACCAGGTTGAGGAGCTTGGCCTCTGCCCTGCAGGCTCCCAGCTCAAGAGCAGGGTTGTAGGCGGGGCACAGCTTGATGATACATAGTTAGAGAGTGCACCCTGTCACCAGGATGGACATCAGACCAGTGGGCTGATGAGCAAGACAGGAGACAGACAGGCCGGTCAGGAGGCTGCTGCAGCTGGACAGTGCTGGTGGAGATAGTGATCATGGGGAAGAGGGAGGTGTGGTCTGCAAAATGCTGCAGAGAAGGAAAGCCTGGAGACTCCAGCCTCCCTGGGGCTGGTGCAATACTCAAGTGGGGGAAAGTGGGGAAGAAGAGAAGGCGAAGGCTACTAACTTGGGAAATGTCCATGAGTTTAAGGGCGAGAGAAGGGACCATGAGAAGGCAATTAAAAGATAGGTAAATACACTGAAAGGAGGCACAGATCCCGTGCAGAGACAAGGCTAGAGGATGGGTGGAGATGCAGACATTTGGAGAAAGAGGAATTTGAGGGAGACCTGTACATGTATGTTGACCTTTGACGTAGACTTAAAAATCTCAGGATTGGAAGGACTTGCAGGGAGGAGGGCTCAAGAGAGTCGGGGAGAATTTGGAAGAAATGTGTGGCTTCCTTAAGAGAAAAAGGAGGGAGACAGAAGGAGAGAGTCGAAGAAAAGGAAAAGGGTACACTAGGTCTAAACACTACAAAAGATGCCACCCCTCCGTGTGGGGACAGGAGAATGGACGTGGCAGAAGGAAAATCTCCTCCCTGACTTTTGAAGTTTTCCTATGTATGTGGGAGGTTAATTTCTGAACGCTGGATCACATTTCTTTTCTTAATCAGAAACCTCTTAATGAGACTTAGTACACCTTTTCAGATGTAGTTCAAATAAATTACAGGGTTTTTTTTTTAAATGCACAAGCCCATGTTATCAAATCACCAATTTCACCTGCATTAACTGCTTTAATGGGCTCTAAAAACAGCCACCTTCTTTCCCTCCTCATCAGCGCCCCTGGGGAGGCCATCAGGGAAGGCTGCTGGGGACAAAGTTACAGATACAGCTGATCCAGAGGACAAGCTGTCACACTCTGGGTCATGCAACTGTCTGCTATGCCACCCACAGATAATCACAAGGGATGGTGGGGGGAGGGGGACACAGTTCTATTCAACCACTGGGCTTTATTACTGCTATAAAGCAAAAATGCCAATGCCAAAAGCCAAATAGGAGCAATTACATTTTTAAAGAAACTCTGTCTACGTGGGGATATTGACTACATTTAGTAAATGACTCTGCAATTCAAACAGCTACAGTGGATCACAAGGGCCCTGAGTTCAGTATTTTCTTCCAATGGTGCCTAAAAAAAAATCCAATCAAACAGGGGAAAAAAAAAAAAAAAAAACTAAGTAGGCATAACAGAAGACTTTCAAAGATAAGCGAATGCAGTCCATACCATTTTTCATTACAATGCTTGCAGCAGGACCTCCACTGCCATGTTTTCCAGACTTTTGATGTTCAACAGCAACAGTGACCTGTTTGTGAGGACTATGAGCCAGGTTTGGTGGTGGGACATCTGAGTAACAGAAAGGTAAAGGGACCTGCCCAAGGTCACAACCAAGTTACGCTGTCAGATGAACCCAGGCCCATCTCCAAAATCCATCTCTAACCTCTTGGGTACATACCTCCCTTCTTCAGATTTTCCAGTGTATCAGTTGACCTTGCACAAGTGGAATCTTGCTAGAAAATTGTTAAGGATGGGGACAGGAAGGGTCCATCTCTCTGGTCAAGCCTTTATGGTGATAAACAGCGTTGGGGGTAGAGGAATCCTAAAGGAAGACAGTGTTTCCCAAATCTTAGCATGATGAGGCTTGCCTGGGGAGCTTGTTAATTCTTAAGCAAGCTAACATTGTAAATTACACTTCTGAGGCTCCAACACCTGGGTATTTGGGAACATCTTTAAAAAAAAAAAAAAAAATATATATATATATATATATCATTTTACTCTGTACTTCCCTGCAGCCTACAGCTTTAGAATCCAGGAAAGAGGACATTTGGGGACTTGTTTGTGGAAGGCTGATATATTTGCTTTGCATTCAGAGTTGAGAGGATGCTTATATTAGGAAACTCAGGTGGAGAGAAAACATCATGACGAAATTGGTTGCTAACTGAAGCAAAGCCACAGCCAGTTTACAAAAGGAACATAAACTCTCAATCGGGGAAGGAAGCAAAGGTGCTGGGATTAAAAAGGAAGAAAAAATAAATCCATTTATGCATACCCAGAGAATAAAGCAGCTTTTAAGCATACGTGTGGCTACTGGAAACTTGGCCTTCACCCAAAATGCTGGGCTTCTAGAAACCTGAACGCTTTTTGTTTTTTCAAAACAAAGAAAGAAAGAAACCCAAAAGCCAGAAGATATATCTCACCCAAAATTGGTTCACTGATTGCTTCAGAATGCATAAATGATTCTATTTTAGAATCACCGACACAATCAGGCTGCTGAAATAACCCACTTCTGGGGATGTGGTTCGAAAATTAAGAGCAAAGTGACAAATGAACTAGCTGAAAGGGTCTTGCACGGTGGATCTGGGCTTCAGGGGATGAGAAAAGCCACTGAGTATCCAGGCACAGACCACTTTTTTATAAAAGGCCTTACACTCAAATAGCAGAGGGTTCCAAATGTAGTCACACCTAGTAGTCATTTGACCCCCACAGCCACCCAGGAAGGAGGCAGGTGGGAGGTAGCTATGCCCATTTCACAGCTCCAGAGACTGAGGTTCAGAGATGTCATGTGAACTGCTCATGGCCACACAGCTTGGTGGTAACGCAAATACTACAGTCTGTGGCTTTTATCAATGTTTTTATCTAGCACCCACAATGTTACCACACACCGACTTCCTTCAGATCTCACTCTCAGAAGGCTGGAGAATTCTGAACTCACTAATGCTGGATTAGAAGCAAGATCATTCCATTTATGTGGTAAATATTCATTTACTTATTAAAGCATCTACTGTGTGCCAGGAGCTGGGGATACGTGAATGAGCAAGGCAGGTCAAATCTTGGTTATCCTGAAGCAAACTTGTAATGGGGGAGGCAGACCATAAACAGACATAAAGAAACGTCCTTTTAGTAGAGACAAATGGGCTGCAGGCCATTAAAGCCAGGTCAAAGGACAGAGGAGTGGGCAGGTGGGGGTGCTACCTCAGAGAGGGTGGCAGGGACGCAAAAGCATGACAATGTCATTGTGCTTTAAATGCTGGGTGACCTGTGGCCATGGATGGGTCTATATCCCCCAAGGACAGAGGTCACGTCCTGTTCATCTCTGATGTCCAAGTATCAGCCACAGGCCTGTGTGTGGTAAGCACTGCTCAGAGAATGTATGGTCGCATGGCTCTACCCGACGATGGAACAGGCTGAAATACACCACTCTCCCTTGATATGTAAGTCTCACACCCCTTCACTTAGAGAAGTCTCTGGGTGGTTTTTTTTTTTTTTTTTTTGGAGATGTAATCTCACTCTGACACCAGGCTGGAGTGCAGTGGCACAATTTCTGCTCACTGTAACCTGTGTCTCCCAGTTCAAGTGATTCTTCCACCTCAGCCTCCCGAGTAGCTGGGACTACAGGCACATGCCACCACACCCGGCTAATTTTTGTTTTGTTTTTTTTTGTTTTTTTTTTTAGCAGAAACAGGGTTTTACCATGTTGGTCAGGATGGTCACGATCTCTTGACCTCATGATCTGTCCACCTCAGCCTCCGAAAGTGCTGGGATTACAGGTATGAGCCACCACGCCTAGCCTCTGGGTGGTTGTTAAAAGGCCCCCAAATGCCAAGCACAACATGTGACATCTGCCATGCTTTCTAGTAAGGGGACTGGCTGGTGTTCTCTTCCAGAAGGCTGACTACAAAACCCTTGGACTGGGGTCCAGGCAGGGAGGCCACCTAGTTCCCAATTCCAATGGGGACCTTGAGCTCCCCAGTTCCATGTCCTTGAGCATGACGCTCCTCACCTGCCTGCCTCCCCTGGGGAAGAGGAAAGGGAACAGGAGGGACAGAGCACGCAGCACATAGTAGGTACTCATTAATGTCCGTCTCCCCTGTTCCCAACAGGCTTCCACTAAAGCAAGGTTAAAGTGCAAGAGCAATGTAAATGACATACTCTAGGTGACAATGATGTGTCAACTGTCAATGTAGGATCATCAATTGTTGTTGATAATGGGGGAGGCTAGCATGTGTCTAGTGTTTGGGAAATCTCTGTGTCTTCTGCTCAATTTTGCTGTGAACCTAAAATTGCTAAAAAAAAAAACAGTCTATTGAAAAAACAAATAACCATAAGTGCACTGACCTCATGGTACCGCTTCCTGCAGCTGACACCAGGAACGCACGGAAAAAGAATGGAGAGAGCATTTGATTCTTATTCTCGGCACCCTTTCCGCTTGCCAGGCTTTAAAAGTAAAAGGCCAATGTCAGCAGCATAAAAATCTTAAAAATCATCCCTACCCTGGGGCACAATTAGAAGTCTGTGTGAGTTCAGAGTTAATACCAGATTCTTCCTCCGGAGTTTAAAAAAGAAAAAAGTCAGTTTTGAAAGATCTGCATTTCAGCCTCCAGCTACCTCCAGCCATTTAATGTCATTCTTTCAAATCAGATTCTCTGGTCCTGGCTGAGGATTAGTCTGGGGTCCCTGAGAAGTGTAAACTCAAGGCTTCTCTTCCAGGTCATAAAAGAACCTTGCTAGAAATCACCAGTTGGAGCCTAATCTCCTAAGAACGCCTGCTTCAGTGCAAAGCCCTGTGCAGGATGGAGGGGGGATTACGACTCTGAGGAGACTGTACACGTGCTTCAAGCTTGAGCAGACAGGCACACGAGCGAGGGGCTGCAGGCACTCACAGGCGCAGGCCGACTGTGTACTGCGGGTACGGCTAACCGCAGGCACACACACAATCCCATTGGTTGGTGGGGGGGTGGTTAAAGGATCACACTTATCTTGCAGCTCCATCCAAATGATGAATCAATGGCAAGTAATAAACAATGCTGGGTTTATCAGCAGAGGGAAATGACAGGAAAACAAGAGACCAGTGCTGGTGCGGTTCTCTACCTCTTTCTTGTCCAGCTTCAAGTCAGGAGGAAAGAATCCTCTATAAAAACACAGATTCTTTTTTATTTTTTAAAGGGCATTCTCTTCCACCCTACAAAATGCTTTTTTGATTTAAACAGATGAAAAAGGATTTGGTCCTACCTAGGCATCATAATTTTCTAAAATCTTGAATATCAGCTTGTGCCAACTAAATACACAACTGAATTAAAGAAATGGACCCTTTCAATGTACTGCATCACACTCTGGATATGCAGTGGCCACAAATCTACTCAATAATGGGCTTATTAATAAGTGAGCTATTCCACATGTCACTGCTGGCAGGACTCACAGGACCCAAGAGTGAAAGCAGGGCCAGAGGAAAGTCTGTGCACGCCATGGTGCCATGGTTTCCAAATTGGAACACAGGAATGAGACCAGGGGGAGAACCGACATTTCAGACACGGAGTTGGAAGTGGTAATAATTTGTAATGGCTTCAGCTAACCATGCACAATGGAAAAAGGACAATTGTGTCGTTTAGAACGTGCTGGACCAGATATCATGTCTTTTATTAATATGGACAGATTCTTTTCAGGCTATTATGCAAAGGGAGGGAGGGTGTGATCATTCTAATTAAAGTACCAGCAACATTTTTTAACTTCTGGAATATTTCAAAATCTAATATGCTCCTTGAATTTGCCCACGGGGGTGCTGAGGCCATAAGGAAGCTATTTAATTTTTATTGAGATAAAACACACACACGCATACACACATCCCAGCAGTACCTGGACACCCTGTGTTCTGCTATCCACATAACCAGATTCAGAAAGCAAGTGAGCAAGTGACTTTGATTTTGAATGCTCTCAGGGCAGTGCTGTTTGTGCCAGAATCCTATTGTTTCCTCATTGGCTCTGGAATAGCACCAGGGTTGGTGTTCGTGGGTCAAGAGACAGCAGTCAAGCTCTCGTCACTACGGTGTATAACCCATCAATTTCCTGATTTAGTAGGACGCATACAAGAGTGCCAAGATTCTCATCTCCCAATCCTTAGCCAACTTTCCTGATTCTGCCTTAAATGAAAGCAATTTCAAAAGAACAAGAAAACTTCAGATTAGACATTCTAAATGCCTTCAAGCAAATCACAGACTGTCTAAGCTGGAAGGGATTTGGACAGCTCCTGGGCCATCTACCCTGGAACACAGAGAGGGTCAGTGACTTGCCCAAGGTCACATAGCAAGTGTGCTGCAGTGCCTAAGGCAGCATCCCTGGTCTGTGGACTCTTTGGCCAATTTATCAAGCACAACTGGCTGAAAACCTTTGAAAGATCTACTTTTTTATTATTATGAGTTTGGCTCCTGTTCATTCAAGACAGATTTTTTTTTTCAAAAATCAAACATCTCAACATAATTGTAAATAGTAAATGGGTTGCCTTATCTGGACCTGTCACTGCTGATTTCACAAATGGATTTCAAGAGAGGGATGGAAGCCCCAGTGGATACAGGATCAAATCCTCACTGAACTGCTTCAGGTAATAATGGATGCTTGATTTACCAGAAAGAGAAGTGGAAAAACCTTTGCTTAACCCACTCTTTAAAAGCTGCAACACTCCCTTATTCATAAACTCTTAGGTAACTTGATTCCTAAAAACTTAATTTTTATCACACACACTCACACACACACACACACACACACACACACACACACACTCTGAATCTGTTTGGGAAGCCCAGAAGATCTCCTCCCCCTCACCCCACCTTCCATCGCAGGAAAACAAATAAAGATTAATATTGAAAACACATCTTCTACTAAATGCGGTGTGGTATCCTAGAACAAAATAAGGTCGTAGACAGAAAAACTGGTGAAATTTGAATGAAGTCTGAAGTCCAGTTAACAGTACCTTTACCATAAAATCCCTGACACGGTGACTTGCAGCACTGCAATTTACAAATAACAGTTCCCGGTAGAGAAATCCTGGTTAAGCGCAGTCTGTGCCTAGTAGAAAAGCTGGGGCCTCTTGGCTTTCACTTAAGGGACTTATCGCTCTTAATTTTGTGGAAATGTGTCGACAGTTCTCCAGTCAGTCTTTTAAACTGTCCCTGAAACTACACGAGGAGTGCCCTGGAGTGCCCTGGCCTCAGGGACTAAGTTCCGCCTCCTCCGTTTTAAATTCCATTCACCAAAGCAAAGTCTGTTCTCTTTCCCCCTGGAATGTTAATGTAACACAAAGCAGCTGTCATTTTGCCTGTTGCTTCTGAAGGGTCCAAAGGAATCCATGGCAGGCAGGTTATGCGTCCCGCCATGGCTAGAAGAGGGGTGACCCTGGGGCAAGAGCTCATTTTGCCAATGCAGCCACCTCTGATGGGAAAATGACAGTCAGACATAGAGCCGCTGGGCTTGCACAGGCTCCTGCGCCACAGGCTCCCACACTTCAAGGACAGCTCTGCTCCTATTGACCTCTCCCTGGCCAGCAAGGGTTCATTCTCAGGCTTCAAAAACTATCACATGGAGAGTTTAGGTTCTACTCTGGAAGTAGGAAGAGTAAATAAACGAGCTAAAGGCTGGTGCTGCTCTGAGCCACAGTTTAACAGCACCATGGTATTGTTGAGGGAAGTTCAGAGAGAAGATCTGGAGCGGGATCAGTGAGGTGGTGGAGGGATGGAGGCAGGGGTGGCAGGCAGGGAGCACTGCTGGTAAACTGAAACTCACAGCCAAGCAGCTTGACCCTTATGGCACGGCTGAGTCTGGGGTGCAAATTGAAGGGACAGTCTGTGTTTTGAGTGCCCAAGGTAACTGACAGCCTTTCCAAAGCCTATCACCTTATCACCCCGTGACCGTTAAGTTACCCAAGTCTTTTTAAATTGCCACTAAAATTGAATCCACATTTATAAATGACCATTTGCATCAAGTATCTTTAGTGCATAAATTTATCATCTGGGAACTCCAGACCCTTTTTGGCCAAGGCTAATGGACTACTTCTTTATAAATACATGGAATGCTGAACAAAGGGAAAAGGTTGACATGGGGGAAGAGGAATTGTTGCATGGAAACTCACAATGAGCTTCACCCACTGCACCCTGGAACAGTATAAACCGATCAGCTTTTTTCCAGAAGCTGCAAGGAAGTTTCCGAAAGCCTCAAGGGGTTGATGGGCTGGGAAGCAAATGAGGGAAGCCAACATCAGGTGCACAGCCAGGGTGCTGGCTCAAGACTCACCTGGAGACATGTCACTGAACGGCACTCAGGAGGAAGTAGCCGGGGCCTGTGCTGCCTACCAGCTTCCCAGTAGCCAGCAGGCCTTCAGCTGGAGTTCAAAACACCTGCACTAGGGGGAGTCGGGGGTTTCCAGGTCAGTCCAACCCCTGAGAAGCATTTCTCTGCAGAAGCAGAGCATGTGTTATTATTCCTTTTCCCCAAACTCTTTACTTCTTGCACACAAAGGAGGTGGGGAGAGAGGGAAGGGGGTTAAAAATGCCTGCAAGTGATCCTTGAATCCACCCTGGACCCAACACTACCCATCACACTCCAACTGGTTTTCAGTAGCCCTGGGCTGTGAGATCAGCAAGCACAAACACTCCTTTAAAAAGCATGATTAAATTCCTGGAAGCTTGTTGTCAGGAGGTTATTTTTCTCAATTAACAGACCGCAGAGAGGACAAATAATCTCAGGGGCTGGGGAATTTATTTTTGACATTCAGGCAGAAATCTCATTTTTAAAAAGGTTAGGGAGCACTTCTCTGGTCCAGTGGCACCATTTTCCAAGTGGAGAACAAGAGGTCCTGAGAGGGCAAGTGACTTGTTCCAGGATACACAGCCCGGTCCACAAACAGCCGGGTCAAGCCAGAGCGCTACGGATAACACAAACGGCCCCCTCGGGCCACTTAAGAGCTAAGGAAACTTTCTTTCAGAGGAAAAAACCTACAGAATGGCAGCAGCAAAGACCACCTAATGATGCCACGCAGAGCTTTTCTCTCTTTTAATGCTCATACGAATCCACAGCCCTTTTCACACATTGTAACCACACATTTGCTCAAGTATTTTATACTATCACCTGCACTAGCCTTTAAGCCTCACGAAGGCAAGGGCCGTGTCTGTTGCGCATCACGACATTCCCAGTACCTGACAGCTATTTGCTCTGTAAGCTATATATTCCTGTTTCAAAGTATTAAAAAAAAAGAAAAGAAAAGCCCAGAAAGACCAAGTGATTCGCCGAAGGACACACAGCATGGAGTCACTGAAGAAGCTGTGCCACTCTGTCCATACTCTGCCCATACCCCTCTCCAAACCACAGCCTTACCTTGACGGCCTCCGCGTGGGTCACCTGGGCCAGGGATTTGTCGTTGACGCGCAGAATCTGGTCCCCGACCCGCAGTCCTTCCTTCTCAGCTAGAGAGCCTGGTTCCACCAGCGACACGTAGATGCCCACGCCGTGCTCCGAGCCCCCACGGATGCTGAAGCCCAAGCCCTCGTGGGCCTTGGCACGCCGCAAACTCACCAGGCGAACCTCCCCGGGCCCCGCGCCGTCGGGGCCGCCCCAGGCGGGCTGCCTGTAGGGGGTGGTGGCAGGCAGGTAGAGGCCCTCGGCTGTGTACTGGTCGAAGAGCAGCTGGTCGGAGCGCGGAATGACCAGACGCAGCATGGGCAGCAGGCGCCGCTTGACGGGGCTGTCCAGCAGCACGCGCAGGGTGCGCACCAGGTCGAAGACGTTGCGGCGCGCGTGGTACGCGTTCAGGCAGTGCGTGAACTGCTCCCGCTCCGCCTCGCTCAGCAGCGCGGTCAGCGCCTGGTGCAGCTGGCGCACGTTGGCAGACAGCAGCCGCAGCCCCGCGCCCCCGCCGCCGCCCGCCCCGGCCGCCGAACCCAGCGAGCCGGTGGAAGACGAGCTCACCGACAGGCCGTCCAGCGGCGCGTTCATCTCCCCGCTGAGGCCCGGCCAGGCTCGGGGCGCGCGCCGGGGGGAGGAGGGTGGCGCTGCCCTCGCGGGCACCGGCGCGACAGCTGGATCCCCGGGAGCGCGGAGACGACGGCTGGAGCCCGGGTTTGGGGAGCACGGGCACAGTGGCTGGATCCTAGGGGGTCGCGGAGACCGCTGCTAGAGTCCCGGAGGCGCGAAGACGGCGGGGGTCGCGAACCTGGAATCCGCTGGGGAACGCGCAGACGTAGGCGGGTTCCTGGGCGACGCAGGAGTTGGCTGCTAGGGCCCGGAGGTCGCGGAGACTGCGGCTGGAGTCCAGGGGACGCGGAGTCAGCAGCTACATTCCGGAAGGCACGGAGACCGCCTGTGGCTGGAGTCGGGGGGCGCCACCAAGCTGACCTGACCGCCCCGTCACACCATGCCCGGGGCTCCCCCAGCCGGGCCGCCCGTTCCTCTCGGGCTGGGGGACCCCAAAGTCAGAAGTTGGGGCGGGGGGCGCTCTAGTCCCAGACCAGTCCGGGGAGTAGCAGGCGGTGTGGCCGCGCGGGCGTCCGCCAAGGGGTGCGGGGCATGTCCGGGACAGCCTCGGGATCCAGCCGCCCGGGGGCCTCCGCGCCTCTGCGCCGCCCGGGCGCAGACACAGCCGAGCGGCCGCGAGCCGGGACTTTGCGAACTGTTGAGCCGCCCCGGCCGAGCCTTCCAGCGAGTTCCGACGCCGCCGCGCAGCCAGCCCGGCCGGGCCCCGCCCCCGCCCCTCCTCCTGCCCGCCCCCTCCCCCCGGGCTCCTCAGGAAATGACGTCCCGCCTGGTGCGCCTGGCCGTTGCCTGGAGACGGGGTGAAACAGTCCCGCCCGGGGAAAGAAAGGGGTGAACGCCGGGGTAGGGGCGGGAGGAGACCCCGCGTCCCCGACCCCACGGGCAGAGCAGGGAGCGGGGCTCAAAAAAACAGCGCTTTTCGGCGGTCGCAGCGAGCGCCTGCACCAAGGTGGCTTTGGAGCAATTAGCCAGCTAGCTAATTCACAATTAGGGGGGATACCGCCAAGTTTTTTGTTTGTTTGGTTTTTGCTTCTAAAATACCGGGCACCTCGGTGTCGGTTTTTCTTCCTTACAATGTGGCGCTCCCCTCCTGCACGCGCACTGACATGACAAGTTCAAGGGTTTAGGTGGACGGTCGTTGGCCACCTACTGTGTGCAAGAGACGAATACAAGCACAGACTGCCGTCTGTCAACTCCGTGGCGGGGATGGGTCAGACTGGACCCCTTCCCAGTCTCCAGTGCGAGGGAAAAGCCACTTTCAGAAATATTATATAAAGTGTGCGCCCCACGCTCGCGCGTACACACATACAAATGAGTGCATACAAAACTGGTGAAATCTGAGTAAGGTGGGTGCATTGTATCAATGTCAATGTCATCGTCTCAACATCGGAGGAAATGGGGTGAAGGGAAACATGGGATGTCTGTGTATTATTTCTTACAACTGCATTTGGATCTACAATCTCAAAATAGAAATTTAAAATAAACATATTTGAAGTGGCTTGGAGAAAAAAACTCTTCTATCCGCTCCTATCCCTAGGCAAAATGGGAAGATATACCCAGGCGTGGCCTGGAGTCTGTCATCACCCACCCAGTCCCCCAAAAACGATTTAAGTAAAAGCCCTGTGCTTTTATTCAAAGGGGGAGCTTCACAGTGCTATACACACACACACACACACGCACACACACACCCCTACTTCACACACATCCCTTCCAACATGAACTGTCTCTCCTAAACTACTCTCCTATGTATTTTTCCCAAAACTCTTCCAGAATTTCCATTGCAGAGCTGGCTGACTTCTATCCAGCGTAGGGCAAGATGGAGGATTACCTGGAGGAGTTGGTTTGTGCTGGACCCAGAAGGATAGAGCATTCCTTTATTCATTCGTTTGTTTATTTATTTATTTATTTATTTGGTTACTCTTCATTCAATGTTTTTAAAGCATCTGTTCTGTGCTGGGTCATGTGCTAGGTGCTGGAGACCCAGGGGAGAAAGATTAAATAAATAAAGTTGAAAAACAGTGTGATAAGTGTTGTAATGGCTTGTGGGAGCCCAGGTTTACGAGAGGAGAATATGATATGGACTTTACGGAAGAGGTGACATCTGAATGAAGAACCCCTAAGGAGAACAGACTTTCTCCTCTAGACAATGGGGAAGAGTGGAAAGTTTTTCAGCGCTGTTGACTTAATGCATTGAGGCTAGGAACGGAAGCTGTATTTTCCCTAGAGATCTTCGATTTTTTACTTCCCTAAAACAGGCATAGGTTAAATTAATGCCCAATGAACAGATTTAACAGTGTGTCTGAGGGAGATTTTTTAAAGTAGTCAATTAGGCTACCTTTGGACATCTGTCTTACAGCTCTAAGTTTAGCAATTAATAGTGCATATTCTTATTCCTCCTTGGTAACTAACGTTGAAGCCTTTCATGCAACTAAACCAAGATGTTTAAGAAAAAAAAATCAATCTTCTCCACCCCAAAAATGTATTAATGACATACCTCAAAACGCCACCAAGTAGGGCTTAATTGTATGCAGTTCAGGTTTCCTGCTAATGTATTTCATGCTCAGCTTTCGCTTAGTTTGTATTTTAATTATAATTACTGTGATTGGCTTGATAAATACATCCCAGGAGCTAAGATCCCCAGTCCCAACATTTTATTTCTGTGCAAAGGATGTTTTCAAGAAGGTGTTTTGCTACAGGCAGCAGAAACCAGGCTCCATGCAGTCTTAGCATAAAAAGAAACGCTTTCTTCTGCAAACATCAGAGACCATCTGAGATGCTACGCTATTATTTAGTTTCCTAGAGGACAGTTTGGGAGGGCAGGTGATAGAAAAAAAAGAAACTCGTTGGAGTTTCTTCCATCCATCTTGCATAACCACCTTAGTATCATTTTTCACTGTGTCCCCTCAGGCGAGAGGAAGTGTAACTGTGCTCAAACCTCCAGAATCCTATTTTATGTATGAAGATGTGTTTGTCATTCAGAAATAAGCTCTTGGAAACCCAAGATGCCCCGGCTTCTGAGGGCTGCTGCGCTGCGAGACCTCGAAAAACCCTGAGTACATAACTCGGCCTTGGTTGCATACTGCCCTCTTCAGAGGGAAAATATTATTCTCCCATGCATGCAGCAGGCTTCCATTTGCTTTCTTCACCAAAGCCACTTTTAACTGTTCGTGACTGTTCCCCAATGCTGGCCAATTAATGCCCTTCCCTTAGGAATGTTCCTGGAAACTTGAACGCCCTGGAGCAGTTGAAAAGACAGAGGGAAGAAGAATAAATTGTGTCAGACATTTTCTCTTTCCTTCCTTCCTTGCTTCCTTCCTTCCTTCCTTTCTTTTTCTTCTTTCATTTCTAGATAGGGTCTCATTCTGTCACCCAGGCTGGAGTGCAGTGGCATGATCATGGCTCACTGCAGCTTCCACCACCAGGCATAGTGATCCTCCATCTCCGCCTCCTGGTTAGCTGGCACTCCCATACCCGGCTAATTTTTTGTAGAGACAAAATCTTGCCATGTTGCCCTGACTGGTCTTGAACTCCTGGACTCAAGCAATCCATCTGCATCAGCCTCCCAGAGTGCTAGGATTACAGGTGTGAGTCACCATGGCAGGCCTGGCCTGTAGTTTAGTTCCTATGTGTTAGTCTTAACGAAGAAGTTGAGCTGCACTCTGGATACCAGGCAGAAAATCATTTTTCCAGTCCCAGAGCTTCCTTTTAACTAGTTATGTGGCAAAGTAACTTCACCTTTCATCTGTAAAATGAGGTCCCCAAACCCCCTGCTTCCCCAGAAGACAGCTGTGACCTGTATGTTTCATGTTCTGTGCAGCAAATGGAAACATGCTGCAACTCATAGAGTAACATAGAGTGTGAGTTATTTTCCCTCTTCTTTATGGCAATCTTAAAAAGCCTTTTGCTATTACATATTTCATAGTCACTGAGAGTGTCTCTCTTTTCCTTTTATCCTCTGGAATGTACCAGTAAAAGCAATGGAGATGGATTTGAAATGGGACATATAGAAAAATAAAGCTAACGTTTATTGAGTATCAAACTGTTTTAAACACTTGTATTTTAACTCATTCAATCCTTCCACTACTCTGTAAGGGAGATACCGTCATCAACGCCACCATCATCATCATGCTCCTGGTAAAATAGACAGGACATTGAGACATAGGGAAGTAACCAAATCCGAGTTTATAGAAGTTGTGAATGGAAGTGATGGAATTTGAACCCAAAGACTTTGGCCGCAGAGCTCCTACTTTGAACCCCTGTGCTGTGTGATCCCCCCAATGTTTGGCTCAGAAATGCTGAACTGTCTCAGTATCTCTGCTGAGGTTGGTATGAGGACCACATTTTCCCATGGATGGGAATGGTATGAGGGTCACACTTTCTCTAGAAAATGTGGCTGGGGCTGGGCGCGGTGGCCCACGCCTGTAATCCCAACACTTTGGGAGGCCGAGGTGGGTGGATCACGAGGTCAGGAGTTCAAGACCAGCCTGGCCAAGATGGTGAAACCCTGTCTCTACTAAAAATTAGCTGGGCATTGTGGTGCATGCCTGTAATCCCAACTACTTGGGAGGCTGAGGCAGAAGAATTGTTTGAACCCAGGAGGCAGAGGTTGCAGTGAGCTGAGATCATGCCACTGCACTCCAGCCTGGGTGACAGAGCGACAATCCGCCTCAAAAAAAAAAAAAAAAAAAAAAAAAAGAAAAGAAAAGAAAAAGAAAGAAAAAAAATGTGGCTGGGAATATCAAAGGTTTAAACAAGCTACATGCAAACAATTTCTGTTTCGTAAGCTGACATTTTGTGGTGGCAGGAATGAACAGGGGTCTAGTCAAGAAGATGTCCTTGGGAGAGATGGAGATGGAGAGGATCTGGGGAGCCCCCAGGCTTCTCAGCCTGATTGCAGGAGGACTAAGAGGCTCAAGGTTATCTGATGCTTGGTGTCATGAGGAATATTTTCCAGCTCTGGGATCCCTGGAGAAAGGGCCTTAGCAACTGGAGTTATCACTTCTGCTCCAGGACCACAACCTTTCTCTTCCCTGCAATGTCAGTGGCAATGGTATCAGCAACGAAAAGAGAAGCAGTCGCTTCTATGAGTGTTAGATAATGCAGACGATATTGATGGAAGTGCAGGGAGATAAAAGAGAGGCAAGAAAAAGAACACAAAAACATCCAGAAAAGAGGAGAGGTACAGGTATTTATCTTAGCCTAGGTGTAATCTCCTGAGTCTGTCTCATCATTATGGTGAATCGTATGATGTTTGTGCAAGAAAGGGAGTTAGAACACAGAGTTGATCTCCAGGTTCAAATCCCGTCTCTGCTATTCACAACCTTTGTGACCCTGGGCAAATCATGGAGGGCTTTTGCACCTGAGTTCCCTTACCTCTAAAACAAGGACAATGGTGCTGTCATCAGTGTTATTGCAAATATTGACTGTGCTCTTATATACAAAGTGTTTTTCAATATGCCTCGCACATATCAGGTTCTCCTACAATGTTTGATGTACATCTCAAAGCTCTTAGCACACGAGAGCACCTCAAGGGTAAGGCCATGGCTCCTTTATCTCTCTATGTCCAGTGCTCAGCCCAAGGATGAGCATACAGTAGATGCTCAATAATAATTTGCTGAATGGTTCCTTAGACTCCTCCCTCTCCCGTTCTTGTGTTACATATGGGACACTCAGGGGACAAAGAAGGTTACTGTCTTGCCCATAGCACTGTCAGTAGACAATGGTGCCTGTCCCAGGCTTTTTCCTAAAGGAAAATATATAGAGTGATTGCAGTGGACTAAGTACTCTATAGGCATTGTTTCTCTTAATCCCCAGAATACTGTGAAAAGAATTCTATTATTTTCTCCACTGTACAGATGAGAAAACTGAGTGTCCAAGCTATGAGTTGTTTCTCCAAAGTCTGTACTCTCACTGAATCTTACAGTAAGGTGAAATCGATGCCAATTTCTCTTATACACCTTTGGAGGGAGTAGCAGACTATGATAATAGCAAAAATAAATTGCAGGAAGCTGATTTGTGGGCTGGAAAGAGGCAGAGCAGTGGAGGCGACCTTATCATGCATGCTGTGCTGTAATCCAGTTGCTACGAAGTCTGTTAAGAGCTTCTTAAATCCGAGGATTAGGTATCGGTTACACTGGGACACTCACTCCAACACCAGCTCGGTTCTGATTACAGATGCCCCTAACAAAATCATCCTTGCCATGTACATATCAGCATGGTTCACTGAAGCATCCATTCATGCACTCACTCCATTCATTCATTCAGATGGTACTCAGGTCCTTCTGCTCTGCCAGACTACATTTCGGGGATTCAGCAGGAGCAAGACCACCATGGTCCCTGCCCTCCTGGAGCTGATGGTCAGGAGCTGTCTCATTGTGTGTGTCAAATGTGATGATGGGTGGCCGGATGCAAGCATTGTGAGGTGTGAGGTGAGGGTTCCAGGCAAGGCTTCCCAGCTGGCATCCTCTAATCTGAGACTCAGCCTCCTACCCATTTCAGTAACAGAGCACCATGGTCAGTACTGCAGATAGACTTGGTTAAATAATCCCTGCTTACTAACCTTGGAGGAATCACATCATCTCTCTGAGCCTCAGTTTTTTCATCTATTAAAAAAAAAAAAAGAGCTCAAAAGGGGCAGCTGAGGCCAGGCACAGTGGCTCATGCCTGTAATCCCAGCACTTTGGGAGACCAAGGCAGGTGGATCACGAGGTGAGGAGATGATAGAAACCATCCTGGTCTCCAACATGGTGAAACCCTGTCTCTACTAAAAATACAAAAATTAGCCGGGTGTGGTGGCATGTGCCTGAAATCCCAGCTACTCAAGAGGCTGAGGCAGGAGAATCGCTTGAATCAGGGAGCTGGAGGTTGCAGTGAGCCAAGATTGCACCACTGCCCTCCAGCCTGGCGACAGAGGGAGACTCTGTCTCACACACAAAAAAAGAGTGGGGCAGGTGGTGTGGCTGGAAGGTTAGTGAAGAGAACTCATGTAAAGCACATTGTACAGTGGTTTGGAACTGTGCAATGGTAACGGTAGAAAGATGGAACAAGGGGCATCTTGTAAGCTCTGGGCTGGTTGTAAGTACAATACTTTGAAAAATTTGCCCCTTTGCTTTGCCTATCTATATAGCTCCCATCAAACTTTTTATTTAATAGTGAGGTGTCCTCACTTTCCATGGAATTGCCTCATTTTCTCACTGATCCTTAAGGAAGCTTTTTGCTTGGTTTTGTTTTTAACTTTAGTCTTTAGGGCATCGTGAAAATGTAATGTGGGACCATCTGTATACTGTTGGTCAAGTTCCTTCTCTCCAGCCTCGGTCTTCCCATTTGTACAATGAGGGGATTGGAGGTGGTGGTCTGCAGGCCTCTCTAGCTCTAAGGATTATGTTTTTGTTTCTGTAGCAGAGGAGGAGGTAGAGGAAAGGAAGACGAGAGGGACAGGGGGTGGGGTGGTGGGGTGTGAAACGTTTTCTGGGAGTTCTGGGTTGATGCGAATTGAGAATTCTGTCCCTGGCTCCACAGCTGACTGATGACTCTTCCTCTGACTGGTTTGGAGCTCCTAATGTCTCTTTGTCTCTGGGTTTCAAATAGCAGCTAATGGTCCTAGCTGCCTTTCAGCCAGTTTTGTGATTTTTGCTTTTGACTTTGAGCATCTTCAAAGACACTCAACAGACATTGTTACTACATTTACAGGGCCCAGCTTGCCCAACTACTTGGCAAATTGTGTCAAAGAATCTATAACTGTTACAGAAGAATGCTTTCTGTCTACATTCTTCTTTATTCCTTGGAAATATAATACTCTCATTGACCTTCTGTGAAGGTCACCATAAATGGAGTTTCAGCATCCTAAAATTATAGTCTTTTTGAAAAGCCAAGTGGAACCTTAAAGATCTATTCATCTTTTCCATTCAACAAACAGTTTATCAAGTGCCTACTATGTGCCAGGCACTGTGTGTGGGCTGAAAGAGCTGAACTCTAGTCCTTGTTCTCATGGCTCTCATCTAAGTGGTAGTAATGTATAAAGAATAATACTGGCTATGTGCTGTAATATAATGTATCAGTAACCGAAAGCTATGTAACAAATTGTTACTCACTTGACTGCCTAAACCATATGCATTTGCTACATCACAGTTTCCATGAGTTAGGAGTCAGGGCATGAGTTAGCTGGTTCTTCTGCTCAGGATCTCGCAGGGCTACAATCAAGGTGTTGGCAGGGCTATGTTCTCATTTGAAATCTTCACTTGGGGAGGATCCGCTTCCAAGCTCATGCAGTCGATGGCAGAGTCCATCTCTGTGACAGTATGACTGAGGGCTCACCTTTTTCCTGGCTGTTGGCTGGAAGCCACTGTCTATTCCAGGAAGTTACTCGCAGTGTTTTGCCATGTGGTCCACACATGTTAGTTGACTCCTTGAAAGGTACAAGGGGGTCTCTCTCTCTCTAGTCTGCTAAGATAATAGCTTATACAACATCCTGTAAATAGGAACAACATCCCATTGTCTTTGCCACATAAAGTAACCTAAGCAAGGGAGGGCCTTCGTATCACCTTTACCGTATTCCATGGGTTAGAAGCCTGTCTGCCTACACTGAAGGGGAGGAGAATATACATGGGTGTGACTCACTGGGCAGGGGGTCCCCTTAGAGTGTGTCTGTCACACAGAAAATGTCAAAGTATAGCAAGTACCCAGAGGAAGAAGCAACAGATCCTTCCAGGTGAGGTCAAAAAGACTTCCTGAGGCCGGGCCCAGTGGCTCACGACTGTAATCCCAGCACCTTGGGAGGGCAAGGCGGGTGGATCACCTGAGGTCAGTCTGGCCAACATGGTGAAACCGGGTCTCTACTAAAAGTACAAAACTTAGCCGGGTGTGGTGGTGGGCACCTGTAATCCCAGCTACTCAGGAGGCTGAGGCAGGAGAATCACTTGAACCCGGGAGGTGGAGGTTGCAGTGAGCCAAGATCACACCTCTGCACTCCACCTGGGTGACAATAGCGAAACTCCATTGCAAAAAAAAAAAAAAAAAGGACTTCCTGAAAGAGGGAACACTTAAAGGATGACACTTGAGTGAGTAAAGGGTCACCAGGTGGGCAAAGCGGGGAAGACACTCTAGGCAGAGAAACAGAGTGAATAATGACATAGAGGCAAAAAAGAATGTAGTAAGTTCAGGAAATGAAGAAAGTCCAGCATAACTGGATGTAGCAAATACATGGCCAGAGATTTGACTGGAGAGGGGTGGATTATGACAGACATGTAATGCTGGGCTAAGCAATTTTCACCTTATCCTTAGAGCAACAGAGAACCATCCATTGGCAGGTGCAGATTCCGATTTTTCCTGGAGGAGTATCAGGCACCTTCTCTAACAGCTCTGAAAGATTTATAGATGCACTTGTACTCCATAAAGATCCACAGTGACAGCAGCACTCCTTCAGGAGTATGATAGACATCAGAGCTTGCTAAAAATATGTCTGAGCCACCACAGCGTACCAAGCCACAGACTGTTTATGTCGGAAGAGGCTGTCAGAACCCACATAGGCCAATGACTGCCTTTTCTCCTCACTGCAGTTTGATGCAGGTTGGCAGGTGCGGCAGACATCAGAGTCAGACTGCCTAGGGTTCAAATCCTGGTTCTGCCACTTACTGGCTTGAAAGACCTTGAATGACTGACCCCTCTGGTTCTGTTTCCTCAGCCATTCAATGAAGATAACAGAGGATGCAGTGAAGAGGAAATACAGTTATATATGCCAACCATTCGTTTGGCATACAGTGTGTGTGTTAGTTTTCTAGGGCTGTGTATTAGTCCATTCTTGCACTGCTATAAAGAAATACCTGAGGCCGGGCATGGTGGCTCACACCTGTAATCCCAGCACTTTAGGAGGCTGAGGCAGGCAGTTTGTCTGAGCTCAGGGGTTCGAGACCAGCCTGGGCAACATGGTGAAACCCTGTCTTTATAAAAATAAAAAAAGAAAAAAGAAATACCTGAGACTGAGTAATTTATAAAGAAAAGAGATTTAATTGGCTCATGGTTCTGCAGGCTGTACAGGAAGCATAGTGGTTCTGCCTCTGGGGAGGCCTCAGGAAATTTACAATCATGGTCGAAGGCAAAGGGAAAACAGGCACATCTTACAGGGCTGGAGCAGGAGGGAGAGACGGGGGAAGGTGCTACACACTTCTAAACACCCAGATCTCATGAGAACTCTATCACCAGAACAGCACCAAAGGGATGGTACTAAACCATCCGTGAAGGATTCACTCAGATGATCCAGTCACCTCCCATCAGACCCCGCCTCCAACATTGGGGATTACAATTGAATATGAGATTTGGGTGGGGACACAGATCCAGACCCTATTGGGCTGCCATAATGAAATACCACAGCCTGGGTGACTTAAACAGCAGACATTTATTTTCTCAGAAATCTAGAGGCTTGAAGTCCAAAGTGTCAGCAGCGTTAGTGATTTCTGAGCCCTCTCTCTTTGGTTTGTAGACAGCCTTCTCCCTGTGTCTTCACCTGGTCTTTTGCCTGTTTATGTGCCTATGTCAGTGCCCAAATTTACTCTTCTTATAAGTCACATTGGATTAAGGCTCACCCTAAAACATCATAACTACCACTTTAAAGGCCTTATCTCCAAATATAGTTACACTCTGAGGTCCTGGGGGTTAAGGACTTCCACGTATGAATATGAGATAAGGGAGGACATAATTCAGCTTATAATAGTGTTTATATTCCCAACTAACGTTAGATGCTTCCTCCTCCACCTCCAATTTGTGAAAATCTTTATGTCCCAATTCCAGGCATGACTTCTCAGGCACTCCCATCCTAATTATTCTATGAGAACTAGTTTGTGTCATCGAAAACCTTCCAGAAGGACATGCATTTGCTCCTTGCTCTGTAAATGACAAAGAAATAATAATAATAAAAACAGCAGCAACAGCCCTGGTGCTATCCTAACACTGTTGGAATGTGCCTAACCAATCACTTGAATAATCTTTCTCTAATGTAATCCAGTGGCAGTAATTTTCCGGAACACAGCATTACAAGGGAGCAGTATGATCTCCAGGGCTTTTTGCTGTCTAATTAAAAGGCACTGTAGCAAGAAGGTGATTGCAGTTGCATTTCAGAATCACGTTGTTCTGATTTTGGAGTTGGAAAAAATGAGGATTTTTTTTACTGGACTGTAGGGAGGTTAGGAAGGCTGGCAGGCCCAGGGAGACTGTGGAAGCTTTTGCTGGTTATGTGGCAAAGGCTTTGTGTCACTGTTTTTTGCTTGTCAAAAAAAAGCCAAGGTCACTTCACTGGCGGGGAGTCCTCTTTCTTTATAGGTGATGGGCAAGAAAGCCTGACCATGGACTGAGATGCAGGAATGTCATGGGGTAACGGTGGCTGCTGATCCATTTTCAAAATTAACTCCTTCATCAGCACTGTCTTATTGAACATTTATTAGGTGCTAATGGGGGCACAAAAGTATAAATAATTGGCATTTATAAGTATCTATAAATTACAGGTTCTTTTTTTTTTAATTTTGTTTTTAGAGACGGGGTTTCACCATGTTGCCAGGATGGTCTCAATCTCCTGACCTCGTGATCCATCCGCTTCGGCCTCCCAAAGTGCTGGGGTTACAGGTGTGAGCCACCACACCCGGCCAGATTACAGGTTCTTAATGTGGGGCTCATGGCTTCAGAGCATCTGTAAAGTCTCAGAAATTATGCACCATATTTGTGCACGTGTGCGTATCAATGTTTCATTTTTCTAAATTCTGTGGTCCATGACCAAAAACATTAAGACCTCCTTATTCTAAATAACACTTGCTTCAATTTATTGAGAGCTTATTTTATCAGATACATTATGTTCCTTTCTTTGTTGAAGACTCATATCAGTTCTCCAAGATTTCTGTATCATTCCCATTAAACAGATGAGGAAACTGTGACCGGGAGGCTAAGCTTTTAAAAGGCAAAGCTTGGGTTTCATCCATTCATACAACAAACTTTTATTGAATATCCCTGCTCTAAAAGGAGAGTCAGACAACTGCAAAAGAACGAGGCGGGTGCTCCAATAGAGGAAGGCAGATGGGGCAGGGAGGGAGCACCTAACCCAACAAAGAGGCTGGAAGCCAGGAAGGCTTCCTGGAGGAGTGAATGCCTGCACTGAGTCTTAAGGACAAGGTAGGTAAAAGAGTTGGGACGGGGACTCCAGAAGTGAAGACTAACATGTGTCTCGGAGTATGCCAGTTCAAGAAGGGGGAGAAACACAGATCTGACCAAGGTCATTTTGGTTTTTTTTTTTTTTTTTGCAGTAACCTTATTCAACCAATAAACCTCGGAAACAATATTCAGCCTCACTTGTGATCAGAGAGTTGCGAGTTAAAACAACATTGAGATACCTTTTCGCACATACCAGATTGGCAAAATCAAAATAACTGACATTACCAAGTATTGGCAAGGTTGTGGTGCAAAAGGAATGTGCTTACAGGGCAGGTGGGAGTAGAAATTGGCACGACCGCTGTGGAGAGCTGCTTGGCAGTATCTAGTAGACTTGAAAAATGCCAACTCTAGACCTGGCAGCTCCATATCTTGGTATATTTCCTGGAGGAAACTCTTACATATTTGTACCAGACATGTGTCCATTGGTTTCTGCTATGTAACAAACCATTCCAAAAAGCAGTGTCTTAAACAACCATCACTGGTTTAGCTCACACTTCTGTGGGCCAGCTGGGCTCTTTCACAGGTCTGCAGTCAGTTGGAGGCTCAGCTGGGAGCTGAATGATCTGGGAGGCCCTTACTCACTTGCCTGTCAGTTCTCTCGCAATTGGTTGGGGCTACAGGAGCAACTGGCCCACACATCCCTTGTCATCCAATTCCACGTCACAATTAACACCTTTGCCTTGGAGACAGGAGATGCCTCAAATAAATGGGAGCTGGAATCACACTTTCTGCAGGATGAACTGATAACATGAATTAGAAAAAGGGAATCTTCAATTGCTTCTCTTTTCTTTGTAACAGCTTTATTGGAGTATTATTCATGTACCATGCAATTTACTCACTTAAAGTGTATAGTTCTGTGGTTTTCGATATATTCACAGTTGTGCAATTTTAGAACATTTTCAACTCCCCAAAAAGAAGCTCCATACCCTCTAGCCATCATCCCCCATAATCAATGCCCCAGGCCTAAAATGCCACTTACTTCCTGTCTCTAGAGATTTGCTTATTCTGGACATTTCATACAAATGGAGTCATTCAACATGTGGCCTTTTGAGACTGGCTTTTTTTTTCTGTTGTTTGTTTATTTGTTTTGAGATGGAGTCTTGCTTTGTAGCCCTGGCTGGAGTGCAGTGGCATATTCTAGGCTCACTGTAACCTCTGCCTCCCAGATTCAAGCCATTCTCCTGCCTCAGCCTCCTGTGCAGCTGGGATTACAGGCGCCTGCCACCACATCAGCTAATTTTTGTATTTTTTTTAAATTACAGTTGGGGTTTCACCATATTGGCCAGGCTGGTCTCTAACTCCTGACCTCAAGTGATCCCTAAGTGCTGGAATTGCAGGCATGAGCCACTACACCCAGCTGTGACTGGCTTCTTTCACTTAGCATAGTGTCTTCAAGGTTCATCTATGCTGTAGTATGTATCAGAACTTGTTTCCTTTCCATGACTGAATAATATTCCATCATATGTCTTTGCCACATTTTGTTTATCTGCTCATCAGTTGATGGATATTTGAGTTGTTTTCACCTTTCGGCTACTATGAATAATGCTGCTTTGAATATTAAGGTATAAGTTCTTGGGCAGACAAATGTCTACATTCCTCAGTTATACACCTAGGAATAGAACTGCTGAGCTGTTTAACCATTGTTAACCATTTGAAGAACTGCTAGACTGTTTTCCAAAGTAGAGTTTAAAGCCTTCAAGAGTCAACCTTTTGAGGCCTTTTAATCTAATGCCTGCTTGTGTTACTTTTACTTTCTTCTTTGTTGTCATTGATGTTTTCATTTCTTTGTCAGCTTTTTACCAACCAGCACTGAGATGCGATGTGGCTTCAGGCCCAGGAAAACTCACAGTTTTGGTGCAGCTCTGTCTATTCCTCCCTTTGGGCTCCGAGGCCCTGACAAGATTGACTCACTGCAGCTCCAGCACCCCCACTCCGCCCCACCGCACACTTCCGCTGGCTCATGGGGAATCCTCCTGTTCCCAGTTCCATTTTGTTCCTGTTCCCTCTGCTGTAGAGCCTTCCTTAGCTCTGCCCTCTCCTCCCCTCCACCCGGCCAGGGGAGGGGGATTCCTGGGGGTCATCCAACCTCATACCTATGATCCCAGCACTTTGGGAGCCTGAGGCGGGTGGACCTGAGGTCAGGAGATTGAGACCAGCCTGACCAACATGGTGAAACCCCATCTCTACTAAAAATACAAAAATTAGCCAAGTGTGGTGGCACATGCTTGTAATCCTAGCTACTTGGAAGGCTGAGGCAGGAGAATCTCTTGAACCTGGGAGGCAGATGTTGCAGTGAGCTGAGATCGTGCCACTGCATTCCAGCCTGGGCAACAAGAGCAAAACTGCATATCAAAAAAAAAAAAAAATTAAAGCCAGTATGTTGAATTAGGAGCCAGTTCTACTCCAGTATGATCTCATCTTAACTAACTGCATCTGCAATGACCCTATTTCCATATTTCCAAATAAGGTTACATTCTAAGGTACTGGGGGTTAGGATTTCAGCATATCTTTTTCACTTTCTTTGGTGGAGGAAGACACAATTCAATCCTAATATTGGTATTGCATTTGTTTTTTGTCCCAGCTACTCAGGAGGCTGAGGTGGGAGGATCACTTGAGCCCAGGAGTTTGAAGCCAGTCTGGTAACATAGAGAGACCTTAACTCTTAAAAAACATGTTTTTTGATTACTGAAAAAGTTGAGCATTTTTCCATACATACCTTCGTTCATTTTTCTACAACAGTCTTTGTCTTTTATTTACTTATAAGAACTCTTTACATAATAAAAATGTTCACACCTAAGCCCTAGGCTCTTTTCTTCTTTTACTCAATCTCAAACACAGCAAAACGTGTCCAGACTTTGGAATATTTGTAAAATTGTCAGAGTATGACTTGCCCTGGATGCCGCTCTCTGCCTACTGGTATAGGGCGAGAATCTTCTCCTTAGGGCCCCAAGTGGGGAATGTGATATTTGTGACTTCTTTATTAATCAAAATAGGCTAGATTATGCCACATTTTTAAAAAAAAGTGACCCGAAGACTATACTTTCAGGGATCATTTCTATAGTTTGTTACTAGAGAAGTTTCTCTGAATGTGTAGAGCACTAAAAAAAAAAAAAAATGATCCCAGAAATCTTGGTGGGTCACCCTGCAAAGATTTATTTCTCACTCAGACTACATGTCCGTTGCAGGTTGGCTAAGACTCTGCCCTGCACCATTACTCCAAAAACCGGGCTCCTGTTGGTGCTCCCATCTGGGACATTAGCATCAGGAAAACAGAAACCACACTATGACTTTAACAGAGAGAATTTAATATAGGAAATTGTTTTCATGAGCACTAGAGGACTAAAAAGTCAAATGAGAACAGTCAGGGAACACTAAGGGTTAACTGCAGGAAGGAAAGATCAATCCTAAGCAAAGGCCACCCCTGGATTTGGGGGAATGAAGGGAAATTGGGATGATCAGAGCCTAGCAACTTAGAGGCAGGGCTGGCCACACAAAGCTGGTACCCAGATCTCTGAAGAGAGGGGAGCTGCTCAACTGGTACAGGCACCTCACAGGAGGTGCAATAAGGCTGGTTTTGGGAGAGCTGGAAACTGGAACCAACTTCTAGTGCCAGAAGGAAGGGCTGTTGCTATGGAAACACTGAGAGGATCGGCAGGCAAACAGGAGTGAGCAAGAGTCTTCTCCCCTCTCCTTTGCCTGCAGCCTCGCGCCATGCTCACTAATGGCAAAACCAAAGGAAGCATTGGACAAAAGAACCTCCGCATGGCAGAGCAGAATATAGAAGAGTGGACAGAGCTAGTCATATGGCAGAGGGAAGGGGAGTGTGATGAACCAGGCACTGTTCTGCAAGCGTCCATCAGAAGTGACACCACCCACCTCCCCTTGGCCAGAGTAAGTTAGGAGGCTAAGGCCTGCTGTCAATAGGCAGGAGAGTATTATTCTCCTCCATAAAGGAGCCTCCAATATTATGAACGGTAAGTACAGAGCAGTCAACCACAACTTCCATTCCGCCCCCAGATTCAAACAGGCTTTCACCTGGTGAACATCTATCTGCTCAGCTGTAGTTGGAGCGTCCTCCTATGGCCAATGCCTGGTTCAAAAGTACTCTAAGGTTTTGTTGCTCAAGGCACGGTCCGGCAGCAGCAACCTCACCTGGGATTGCTGGAGAAATGCAGACTCTTAGCCCCACCCCAGATCTACTGAATCAGAAACTGCATTTGAACAAAGACCACAGGTGATTTGTGTGCATTCAAGTTTGAAAACCTCTTCTCTCTTGAACCTGAACCAGAAGGAGAGTATGCGTTGCACATAAGCCTGGGCAGGGTTTTTTTTTTTTTTTCCCCCCCAACTCACCTGTATCAGCAGCCCTGAATTACAATCAGTCTCTCTTAGATTCTGGAGTTAACTTGAAAGCTCATCTTAGTTTCCTACATTAATGGAAATTTTCTTTTTTTCTCTTTTTTTCTGCCTAGTCATAATGATTTAGTGAAAAGTTGGGAGGGACCACATTGGGGATTGCTAGCCATTTGCAACTTTTTTGCAATTTCTCAGCTTCCAAGTCCATAGCTCTAACTTGCCTGGTCCCTAGTTTGTAACTTCACTGGAATGCCATTCCTTGAATCCTTTGTAGAAGCTGAGGGTTGTGTTAATTTCCTAGGACTGCTGCAACAAATCACCACAAACTCAGCCACTTAACACAAAAGACACTTATTATCTCACACTTCTGAATGCTGCAAGTCCAAAATCAAGGTGTCAGCAAGAGAATGCTTCCTCTGAAGGCTCTAGGGAAGAATCCCTCCTTGAGTCTTCCCAGCTGGTAGTTCCTGGCAATCCTCGGCTTCTCTTGGCTTGTAGCTGCAACCCTCTCATCTCTGCATCAATCTTCACATGGCCATCTTCCTTGTGTCTCTGTGTGTGTCCTGCCCTCTTCTTATAAAGACACCAGTGATTAGATTTATGACCTACCCTAAATCCAGGATGATTTCTTCTCTAGGTCTTAAACTAATTATATCTGCAAAGACTCTATTTCTAAATTAGGCCATCTTCTGAGGTTCCAGGTGAACATAGATTCTGGGGGTCCCTATTCAACCTGCTACAAGGGTGAATGCCTGTTGTCCCTGGGACTTACTCCTCCAAGACCCAAATCCCAATGTTGGCTCCATGGTTCTGCCATAGGGATCCCCTGAGTATCCTGACCTCTTGCTCTAATTCTATGTGAGGCACGGCAGTGACATGAGCCAAGTGTTTCCCCTGCAGCTGGGATTGCACTAAACCACAAATCCAAATGCTGTAAAATAATTAAGAACAAATCTCTTTGCCTTTATAGCATGCAAATCCAGGGATGTCTGCAGCAACTGACTGTACAAAACCAATTATTTTAAAACAGCGCTTTCAATTTTTCATATGCTGTGGATTCTCCTCAAAGCAGCAGCCTTAGGCAACTTATAGTGGATGGATGAATGGGTGGCTGGATGGCTGGATGGATGAATAGATGACTGGATAGTTGGATGAATGGATCCGTGAGAGGTTGAATGTATGGGTGAATGGATAGAAGGATGGATGGATGGATGGATGGATGGATGCATGGATGCATGGATGGATGCATGGATGGAAAGATGGATGGATGGATAGAAAGATGGATGGATAAAAAGATGAATGGATAGATAAATGAATCTGTGGGAGGATGAATGGATGAGTGGATGGATGAGTAGAACAGTGAAATCTGTCAGTTATGTTGTTTTGTTTCTTTGGTACCCTTTCCCCCTCTTCCAGGAATAGAATTCTTCTTTCCTAAGGATTACACATTTCCTGTGAATATGTGAGGCTGAACTTGACCTCTCACACTCTTCACCCTGGCCATGTGTCTCAGGCCTAGATAATCAGAGTATCCAAAACTTCTGGCCACAGAAATTGGTTTTAGTCCAGGACATGCAAACAAGCCAGACCAGAGTTCTCCCTGGGACTTTCTGGCTGGCACCGGCAGTAGACAACCTCTCCTGCCTGGGTTGCTAAACTGCTAAGAGACTTGTTTAAGGCTACTGAAGGCTCTTTTACCTGCCACAAGCAGAAAATCTGAATGAGGATAGGAAGATGAGAGGTGGGAGAAGGGAAAAAGAAAAAGAGAGAAAGAGGAGGAGGGAAAGATGGAAGAGAGGAAAGAAGAGGAGGAACAGGAAGAGGGGTACTAGAAACAGCCCAAGACATAATTTAAGCCCCCAATGTGGGGAGCCAGTTCAATTCCTGGACTTTCCAGCTGCATAAGTCAATTTCTCCTTTCTCTGACTTAAGACAGCTTGACTTGTATTTCTTTCACTTATAACCAAGAGAATCTTATGAATGCAGAGTGAGGGAGTAAATAAATGAGTGAATGCATGATCAAATGAATGAATGAGTTCCATAAATATCAAACTAGTCAATGTTTTTTCCTCCCTTAAGAGCTAGACCTGCGAATATAAGGATTTAATGAGATGTTCCTGGTTTCCACAGGGGCCTCTCTGATTGCTTCTCTTATGTCTGGTGTTGACTCTAACTCTTGAAATGTAAATGGAAAATGAAAAGGAAAAAACAGCCAACTAAAAATAATAAATTTCTGGAGCTGACATTCAACTGCAGCTGCAGATTCCAAAGCTGGGAGTTATTACAAAAGAATGACTGAAACGAAAAACAATAAAATTTAAAATTCCCCCAAAGCCTTCTTCTCCACCTTCCCATCTCCATTCAACCTGAAGTAGTGGGAGCAGGTAGACATGCAAATCCGACCACACATGCCTATTCCCCCTCCCTTCCCCATCTCCTACAGCTTTTCCTTCATCCAGAACTTTCAAACAGATTTTCAGTGATTGACAACAAGCATCTCTTGGGGGTACATGGACGTCTCCCCAGATGAGGTGATGCCTGAGCTAGATCTTGTAGACTGGGAAGGACCCAGGTACAGAAAGGTGAAAAGGACTCTGGACATGAAATCTCAACATGAGTAAAGTCACCAGTTGTGGGCAAACGTAGGCAGTGAAAATGGTCATAGTTGAGGTTGAAGAAGTTACAGAAGTCAATTATAAAATTCCTTGCAAGCTGGGCACAGTGGCTCATGCCTGTAATCCCAGTGCTTTGGGAGGCTGAGGTGGGAGGATTGCTAGCCAGGAGTTCGAGATCAGCCTGGACAACATAGAAAGACCTTGTCTCTACAAAAAAATATAAAAATTAGCTAGGGGGGTTGGGGAGGGGGTGGCTGGGCATAGTAGCTCACATCTATAATCCTAGTACTTTGGGAGGCTGGGGCAGGTGGATCACTTGAGGTCAGGAGTTCAAGACCAGTCTGGCCAATATGGCAAAAGCCCGTCTCCATTAAAAATACAAAAATTATCCAGGCATAGTGGCAAATGCCTGTAATCCCAGATACGTGGGAGACTGAGGACGAGAATTGCTTGAATCCAGGAGGCAGAAGTGCAGTGAGCCAAGATTATGCCACTGCACCACAGCCTGAGTGACAGAGTGAGAATCCGTCTCAAAAAAAAAAAAAAAAAAAAATCAGCTGGTGGTGGTGCAAACCTGTAGTCCCAGCTACTGAGGAGGCTAAGGCAGGAGGATTGGTTCAGCCTAGAAGTTCAAGATTACAGTGAACTATGATTACATCACTTGGGGCACTGCACTATGATTACATCACTACACTATGATTACACCACTGCACTATGATTAAGCCACTGCACTATGATTACATCACTGCACTATGATTACGCCACTGCACTCCAGGCTGAATAACAGAGTGAGACCTTGTCTCAAAAAACGAAAAATAAATAAAAATAAAAGTATATGTAAATCCAGAATTTTTGTGTTTCTCTAATTGTCCTCTGTGGACCACCTGTAATGGGCTCTACAATGAGCTTTTAAACAATACCAGTCATGGGACCTGCTGCAAACCCGCTTAGGAGAGGATCTGTTGGGGTGGGATCACAGGTCTGAATTTGCATTAAGTGCCCCCAGGTAGTTCAGATGCTCCTCGAGGTTTACAGGGAGAGTGTATCAATTAAGACTGTGCGTGACTACAGTAGCAGAAACTGAGATGCAATTACTTAATGAAATCGAGATTTCCTTTCCCCGCATAAGAAGTGTGGGGCTGGACAGTTCTGGGTTACTGTCCTCAAAGTCCTCAAAGAAGCAGGGTCCTTCTAGCTTACTGTGTCACCAAGCTTAATGCGCATGACTTTCAACTTCCTGGTGTCAAGATGACTTCTTCTCCAAGTATCAATTTTTGTGCCAGACAGAAAAAGGGACCCACAAAAGGTGCTTTGTTCCAGCTGACTCCATCCCTTTTTAATCAGGAAAACCATAGCCTCCCAAGAAGCCCCTGACTGTAGATTTCTGCCTACATCTCACTGCCCCAAGCAAAATTGGAAATCTACTAGAAAATAAAAAGGAGAGATTGGATATAAGGTGAATAGAAAGGAGGTGGTATAGGAAGCTATGAGTGGCAGACCATGGGTGGATTTCAATCATCCTCTCTGCTGCTAGAGGTTTGACAAGGAGCAAGGCAGAAGCAGAGGGAGCAGTGGGGGGCTGCTGCAGCCCATCAGGGAAAGATGACGATGGCCTGTGGCTGATGACCTGCAGACGATGACCTGCACAGGGTAGTGGCTGTGCTGATGGATTCAGAACATACTTAGCAGGTCAAACTGACAAGACTTGATGGATTGCACAAGAACAGAATGAGGGAGGGAGCATAATGGGGAAAGATGGACAGTAAAGGAAAGGAGGAAGTGGAGACCTTAAGGATTCTGTAAGATTCCAGCTTCAGTCCCTGGGAATATGATGCCATTCATAAGTGAGCTTGCAGCTAGAGAGAGAGAAGCAGCTGGAATTGCTGCGTTGTCTAGAAATATGAAATCTTAGCCTCTCATGTCGGAGCTCAAACTACAGGGGTGACTGTGATAGTCAAGAAGCGTAAAGTAAGACAAGCAACGGACCACAGAGCTCTGTGTGCCCCACACCGCAGCGGCTCAGGTCACCAGACAGATGAAAGAAGAACCATTTCAAATTTTCCTTGAAAACTTTCACCTGCAGGAAGTAAAAGTAGACTGCACCAGGTTCCGAAGCCCACACCCTCTCCCTGGCCCAGGGAACCACCAAGTTGTTCGCTTCCACCCCTTCCCTGGGAAACCATCTAAGATCTTCTCCTCTGGACTGAAAAACAATAACAACAGCTAACACAGATTGAGTGCTGACTCGGAGCAACGTATTGAGTACATACCACGTCATTTAATTCACACAACTGCTCTCATAGCTCCATTTTACAAATGAGGGAGCCAAGACTTGGGAAATAGCTAGTCAAGGTCAGCACCAGTAGACAAGCCCAGAAGTGACTCCAAAGTTGTAAATCTCAGTCACTATGTGATACCACTTCCTAGCTTCAAGCATTTTCTGCCCTGAGTTTCAATTATTTCCATCCTTGTTTTATATCCCCTGTTTAACTGCAGCCCTTTGAGATTAGATTATATTTTGGACCTTTTCTTAATAACTGTTGAATAGGCTGGGTGCCATGGCTCATGCCTGTAATTTCAACACTTTGGGAAGCTGAGGCAGACAGATTGCTGGACTCCAGGAGTTTGAGACCAGCCTGGGTGACATGGTGAGACCCTGTCTCTACAAAAAAAACATACAGGTTAGCTGGGTGTGGTAGCGGCATGAACCTGTAGTGCCAGCTACTCAGGAGGCTGAGGTGGGAGAATTACCTGAGCCCAGGAGGTCAAGGCTGCAGTGAGCCGTGATCTTACCACCATACCCCAGCCTGGGTGACCGAGTGAGACCCTATCTCAAAAAAAAAAAAAAAAAATACTGTTGAATAAAATAATTAATTCAGGCCCTAAATTATGGCCCTGGGTTTGAACATAGACATGCTGCCTGTCGTGAATTCTTTCATATTTGATCAACCTTAATATACCCTTTAGGACTAGACTTAGTTCTTTTCAGTGTATAGATATTTGTGAAAATCTGTTGGTGGTTATCTTGATTTCAGAGATGAAACAAGAGCAAATGTCAATTGTTAATGAACTGCAAGTACCATTATGAGAAACCAGTGTCCAAGTGGCTGCTGCTGATTTGATTGTAATACTTTTTGTTCTTCATCTGTAATCCCAGCACCTTGGGAAGTCAAGGTGGAAAACTGCTTGAGGCCAAAGATTCAAGACTAGCCTGGGTAACACAGTGAGACCTTGTCTCTACAAAAAAATAAATTAAAAAGAAAATCCTGGGCATGGTGGCTCATTCCTGTAATCTAAGCACTTTGGGAGGCTGAGGCATTAGGATTGCTTAAGCTCAGGAGTTCAAGACCAGCCTAGGCAACATATCAAGACCTCAAAAAAAAAAAAAATAGCTGGGCATGGTGGCAGGCACCTGTGGTCCCAGCTACTCAGGAGGCTGAGGCAGGAGGATTGTTTGAGCCTGGGAGTTGGAGGTTGCAGTGAACCAAGATCTCACCACTGCACTCCAGTCTGTGTTACAAAGTAAGACCCTGTCTAAAAAAAAAAAAAAAAAGTTCTTTATGACAATAAAAGTACTTCTCTTAAACCAGATAAAGCAGTTGAATAAACACAAGTAGGCTCCTGCTTCTAATGACAGTGTTAGGGACATTAGTAAGCCTCTGAGATTAAGTCCTTGCACCATCCAGGCAGAGATGAACCAGTGGGAAGCAGACCCTGTTTCTGTTGATGGAAGTCGAGAGAAGGAAAAGATAAGGAAGCTGAGGTGTAGACTTTGTGGGAGGCTTCCATGGAGCACATCCTGCTTGTTCAGGTGACACTGTAAGCCTCAAACTACTGGCTTTCCCCAGGCCTCTGGGAGAACCCAGGCAGATGTCTGCACCACGAAGAGCAATGGCCATCTGATACCAACCACATCCAAGCTGAGGGAAGATGTCTGAAGGCAAGAGTAGGAAATTAAGGGGATTGAGGGACTAAGGCCACCATTTATTTCTTTTCAATACATATTTCAGATGGGTTTCTTTCTTTCATTAGAGAGCTGAGTTCTCTATCCTATTGGGGCAGATGGTTAGCCTAGGAAAAGGGACAAGTTCTCTTTTCTGTCCTGAATTCCCTCAGCAGACCCACAGACCAGCCTCCGGATTCATATGAATTAAACTCTGGTTTGCTCTTCAGGATATCCTTGTTATATTAATTTAGGGAGCATAATAAATCTGGAGTGAAATATGTTTGCTGCAAATGCTAATTTGCTCGATGAGCATATCAATTAGATCTCTGAGGCACAGAAATTATGGCTGTTAAAGATCTTAAAGGTTATTCCTAGCTCTCTCCAAAGTAGAAAGGCTGAAGGGGTTGGCCGTGGAGGAGTTAAGGTACAAATATTTAACACCAGTGAAGCGTTAGGCACTGTGCTGGGGACTGCAAATTCTGGAGTCCCAGAAACCCACCCATAGATCTGAAGTTGTTTGCTGATAATAATAATAACAACAACAAGAACAATAACGTCAGTAACAACAGTGAAAGCTTCTACTTACTGAGCAATTACCATATCCTAGATACTGTGTAAGGGCTTTACAAATATTAACTTATTTAATCCTTGCAACAATCCTATAAGGCACTAGGTACTATTACTATTCACAACTTGTAGGTGAGGAAATTGAATCAGAGGATTTTCACTTCTGGCTAAACTGAAAGAATAGGGATTGTATGTACTCTCCCCCCTGAAACAACTGAAACACTCAACAACAGTTCCCAAGACATTGGACATGAGTCAACAAAGGACAGTGATCCTTGAGAGATGGGAAGCAAATGAGGTGAGCCTCATGATCATCCCAGCATACTTCCTGGGGAAAGTTTTCAGTCCTCACTGCTGACTCGGGGAATACAGGAAAAGCCCAGCATGCTCTTTGAGTTGAGGATACAGAACTGGGTGTCCAAAGAAGTCAAGGCAGCCAGAGTTTATAGGGCAGAGCACCAGAACTCTGCAGAAGGTCACTCACAATTATTCAGCTTACTGATGCATGCATGGGAAAACCACCAAGGCCAGGGAAAGAACCACCTGAAAGAATTAGAGGAAATATTGCTCAGAGTTCACACAGAACTAGGAATAGTGCCTGTTCCCAACAGCCAGAATGGAAAACGCTCCTGATTTATGAGTTCAGAGGACCGCTATGGGTCCTGTAATACCAATAAGGTGGGAAAAATTAACACTAGGCTAAAGGCTGCTCTGGTCATGACTAACGAAACCCTGAAATGATCAAACGTCCCCCCAGAACAGCTCGAACAATTTATTTGAGAAACACAAACTGTGACCTGGCCAGATAAAACGTTTAAGTGGATGAGCTAAATGTGTAAAAGTTAAAGAAAGATACACATTCTATCATTTCTGATTGTAAGTATGCTGTCTTAGTTCATTTGAGCTGCTATAACAAAATACCATACTCTAGGTAGCTTATAAACAACAGACATTTATTTCTCACAGCTCTGGAGGCAGGGAAGTCCAAGATCAAGGCATCAGCAGATTCGGGGTCTGCTGAGGACCTGCTTTCTGGTTCAGAGATGGCACTTTCTTGCTGTGTCCTCACATGGTGGAAGGGCTAGCTAGCTCTCTGGGGTCGCTATTATAAGGGCATTAATCTCATTCATGAGGGCTCTGCCCCATAACCTAATCAGCTCCTCAGATTCTCACCTCCAAATAACTACCACCTGGGGGGGTGAATATTTCAACATATGAATTTTAGGGGGATAAAATTCAGGCTATAGCGTATATAAAATTAAAATTATTTATTACATTTATTTTTTATTTATTGAAGGAATACAACAATGTCCAGCACAATTCAAGGCAAAATTTAAAATGTCCAGCATTCAATTAAAAAAAAACCCCACACATGTAAAAGCAGAAAAATAATGAGAAAATTGAACCTGGAGGTGGAGGTTGCAGTGAGCTGAGATCCTGCCACTGTATTCCACCCTGGGTGACAAAGTAGAGTGAGACTCCATCTCAAAAAAAAAAAAAAAAAAAAAGAAAAGTAATGAGAAAATCAAGCAAACCTGACCCAGAAATGACATAGGTGATAGAATTAGCAGCTAAAAATTTTAAAATGGTCATTATAACTATATTCCATATGTTCTAGAAGATAGAGGAAAAAATGAATATGTTAAGTAGATAAAAGATTTCTTCAAAAAAACAAAAGTTCTAAAGATGAAAACTATAATATCAGAGATAAAAGAACACCGAATGAGACTCATGGCAGATTAGACAGTAGAGAAGATTAATGAACTCAATGAAATAGCAATAGAAACTATCCAAAATTAAACATAGAAAAAAAATACCTTTTGAACACGAACAGAATGTTAGAGAACTGTGGGATAAATTTAAGTGGCAAAATAGACACGAGATTCTAAAATCACAATAAGTTACTACTTCATACCCACTAGCATGGCTATAAAGTAGTACTTAGGAATTTATAGGATTAATGCCTATATTAGAAAAGGAGAAATATCTCAAAAAACATTATGAGAAAATAAAGCTATAGACCAACATGCCTCAGAAACATACATGTAAAAATTTTAAATAAAATGTTAGTAAATTGGATCCATTCATATAAAAAATGGTAAATAGATCACAACTAATCAGGAAAGCAAGATTAGTTTAACATGAAAAAAATCAATCAGTGTACTTCACCAAGTTAATAAACTAAAAAAGAAAACCATATGACCATCTCAATGGATATAGAAAAAAGTATTTGACAAAATCTAACATCCATTTCTTTTATCTTTTTTTTTTTTAGAGATGGGATCTCACTATGTTGGCCAGCCTGGTCTTGAACTCCTGGGCTTAAGCGATCCTCCCACTTCAGCCTCCCAGAGCCCTAGAATTACAGGCATGAGCTGCCACCTAACATCTATTTCAGCCTAACATCCATTTCCGATTTTTAAAAAACAAAAAAAAAAAACTTCAGGAAATTAGGAAAAAGTGAGAATGTCTGTGTATGAGTCTGTTCCCACACTGCTATGAAGAAATACCTGAGACTGGATAATTTACAGAGAAATGAGGTTAAATTGACTCACAGTTCCACATGGCTGGGGAGACCTCAGGAAACTTACAATCATGGCTGAAGGCACCTCTTCACAGGGTGGCAGGAGAGAGAATGAGTGCTAACAGGGGAAATGCCAGACACTAATAAAACCATCAGATCTCATGAGAACCCACTCACCATCACGGCAATAGCATGGGGGAAACTGCCTCCATGATTCAATTACCTCCCACTGGGTCCCTCCCATAAAACGTAGGGATTATGGAGATCACAATTCAAGATGAGACTTGGGTAGGGACACAGTCAAATTGTATCCGTTCTCAACCAGATAAAAGGGCATCTAGTGAAAAACCTTCAGCAAGTTAAAACTGAAATCAGTACATTTGCAAATTTCGTAGACAGAAGGCTTTAGAAGAGGGTGTACTTGTTTTAAACTAGATTTCTTTTTGTTTGTGTGATCTACGGATTTTATTTATTCAGTTTCCCGCCCCTGCAAGCACAGAAAGCTGAAAACTAATTTGATTCAGTTTTCCCAGATGCAATCTCATGTGTGTTTTATGTTTAAAGTCTTAGAATTTTAACCAAAGTCAGCACAAAGTGACTATGTTATTGTTATATGCTCCCTACACAAATATGCATTAGTCTTGAGATTTTTCTTTATTGTAAAGCAATTTAGACCTCTGGGTGTCTAATAACATTCTATCTAGATTTAAAAAAAAACCTTCAGCAAATATTATACTCAGTGATGAAAAGGTAGGACTGGGTGTGATGGTGCACAACTGTAATCCCAGCCACTCAGGTGTGAATTGCTTGAGCCCAAGAGCTCCAGGCTCCAGTGAGGCATGATTGAGCAACTGCACTTCAGTCTGGGCAACAGAGTAAGTCCTGGTATTTAAAAAAGAAAGAAAAAGAAAAGAAAAAAGAAAAGAAAAAAGAAAGAAAGAAAAGAAAGAAAGAGAAAGAAAGAAAAAGAAAAAGAAAGAGAAAGAAAGGAAGGAAGGAAGGAAGGAAGGAAAGAAAAGAAAGAAAGAAAGAAAGAAACAAACAAAAAAAGAAAGAAAGAGGAAGAAAGAAAGAAAAGAAAGAAAGAAAGGATGCTTTTTCTTTCTGATAATACCACAAATAAGACAAGTAAGTCTACTCCCATCATTTCTAGTCAATATTGTTCTAGCCAGTGCAGTAAGGCTAAAAATAATAATGGGGGTCAGATTGGACAGGAAGAATTAAAACTGTCTTTATTGACAAATATCATGATTGCTTAAGTAGAAAATCCCGTGGATTTTTAACCAAAAAAGTTTTTTCTACCAAAAAGCTATAGAACTAGTGAATTTATCAAGGTTGCAGAATACAAGATCAGTATACAAAGATCAGTTCTACATACTAGCAATCAACTGTGAGAAACAGATTTTTTTTTTTGGTAGTGACAGGGTTTCTTCATGTTGGCCAAGCTGGTCTTGATCTCCTAGACTCAAGCAATTTGTCCACCTCAGCTTCCCAAAGTGCTGATATTATAGATGCAAGCCACCAAGAGTGGCCTAATGTTTTTTTTGTTGTTGTTGTTGTTTGGGTATTTTCGTAGAGACAGGGTCTCTCCATGTTTCCCAGGCTGATTTCAATTTCCTAGGCTCAAGCAATCCACCTGCCTTGGCTTCCCAAAGTGCTGGAATTACATGTGTGAGCCACTGCATCCGGCTCAAGAAATTGAATTTTTAAAATTACCATTACAATATAACAAAATATGAAATAAAGACAAACTTGACCAAAAAGTATAAGAGTCATACAACGTAAGCATTGCCAAGAGAAACTAAAGATCTAAAAAAAAGAAAGCTGTACCATGTTTGTGTATCAGAAGACTTCATATTGTTAACATGCCAGTTTTCCCAAAAACTGATCTGCAGGTTCAATTCAACCCTAGTCAAACATCTCATATATATGTGTGTTGTTTTTTTTACAAATTGACAGGCTTACTCTAAAATTCATATGGAAATATAAAGTACCTAGAATAGCAAAACAACTTTTTTTTTTGACATGGAGTCTTGCTCTTGTCACCTAGGCTGGAGTACAATGGCACGATCTCAGCTCACTGAAACCTCTGCCTTCTGGGTTCAAGCGATTCTCCTGCCTCAGCTTCCCGAGCAGCTGGGATTACAGGCACACGCCACCACACCCCGCTAACTTTTGTATTTTTAGTAGAATCTGTGTTTCACCATGTTGGCCAGACTGGTCTCGAACTCCTGACCTTGTGATCCACACACCTCGGCCTCCCAAAGTGTTGAGATCAGAGGCATGAGCCACCGCACCTGGTCAAAAACAACTTTTTAAATGAAGAACAAAGTTAGAGAACTTATACTACCTGACCTCAACATTTACAAAGCTATAGCAATCAAAACAGTGATGCTGATATAAAGACAGACAAATCAATGAACCAGAAAGCCCAGAAACTGGCACCTGTGTATGGTTAATTGATTTTTGACAAAAGTCCAGAGACAATTTGGTAAAGAAGGGGTCATCTTTTCAGCAAATGTTCCTGGAACAATTACATATATATATATATATATATATATATATATATATATAGTGATGAATTTCAATCCATACCTCATACGGTATACCAAAATTAACTCAAAGTGAACTGTAGACCTAAATACAAAACCTAAGACTATACAATTCCTGGAAGAAAACACAGAAGAACATTTTTGTTTCTTACCGTATTGGATTGAGTAGTGTACTCCCCAAAATCATGTTCTTCTCAGAACTTCAGAATGTGACTTTACTTGACATAGGGCCATTGCAGATATGATTAGTTAAATTAAGAAGAAATCATACTTCATACTGGAGTAGATCGGGCACTTAATCCAACATGGCTGATGTCCTTATAAGAAGAGACTTGAGACACACAGGAGGAATGCCATGTGAATACAGAGTCAGAGATTGGAGTAATGTGTGTATAAGCCAAGCAATGGCAAGGATTGGAGGTGACCATCAGGAGCCAGGAGAGAGTGATGGAGCAGCTTCTCCCTTAGAGCCTCTAGAACCATGCGAGAACTAATTTCTATCATTTTAAACCTCCTGATTTATGGTTCTTTGTTACAGAGAACCCTAAGAAATTAATGCACTTACCTTGGGCTAGGAAAGGATTTCTTAACTGTAACATCAAATGCAGGATCCATTTAAAAAATGATAAATTGGTGTTCATAAAAATAATTTCTGCTCGTTGAAAGATATTTTTAAAGAATAAAAAGATATGCCACAGACTGGGAGAAAACATTAGCAAATCATATCTGATACAGGACCTATAGTCAGAATACATAAAGAACTCTCAAAAAGAAAATTGAAACTCAAATGTTTAAAACGAATAAAGGATTTGAACAACAATTTCACCAACGAAGAAATACGGATGGCAAATGTGCACGTGAAAATCTGCTCAACCCCATTAGCCATTAAGGAAATGCAAATTAAAACTAAAATGAGATACCACTACACCCCTCTTACAATGTCTAAAATTAAAAATACTGATTACTATGGTTTGAACGTGTCCTCTCCAAAACTCGGGTGTGAAAACCTAATGACCGACATGGTAATATTAGGGGGTGGGGTCTTTGAGAAGTGGTTAGGACATGAGGACTCCTCCCTTGTGGGTGGGATTGTGACTCTTATCAAAGAGGCTTCCTGGACCCGGCACCCGTTGTGGCTCATGCCTCTAATCCCAGCACTTTGGGAGGCTGAGACAGGTGGATCACCTGAGGTCAGGAGTTCGCAGAGCAGCCTGATCAACATGGAGAAACCCCATCTCTACTAAAAATACGAAATTAGCCGGGCTTGGTGGTGCATGCCTGTAATCCCAGCTACTCGGGAGGTTGAGGTAGGAGAATCACTTGAATGCCAGAGGTGGAGGTTGCGGTGAGCTGAGATTGCCACTGCACTCCAGCCTGGGCAACAAGAGTGAAACTCTGTCTCAAAACAAAACAAAAACAAACAAACAAACAAACAAAAAAAAACAGAGAGAGAGAGGGAGAGAGAAAGACTTCCTGTAGTGTTCAGCTCACTTGCCTTTCTGCTTTTTGCCATGTGAGGACTCAGCATTCCACCCCTCCAGAGGACATAGCCCTCACCAGACAAGTGAACCTGCTGGCATCTTGATCTTGGACTCCTCAGCTTCCAGAACTGTGAGAAATAAAGTTCTGCTCTTAATAAATTACCCAGTCTCAGGTATTGTATTTTAGCAGCACAAAATGAAATTAGACACAGACCATATTGCTATGGTCTGAACATTGTGTTCCCCCCATCCCCCCAATTCTTATGTTGAAAACTGATTCACTGATGTGTGATATCAGGAGGTGGGGCCTTCGGGATATGATTAGATCATGAGGGCTCTACTGTCACAAACAGGATCAGTGTCCTTACAAAAGAGGCCTCAGGTGCCAAGCTCAGTGGGTCATACCCGTAATCCCAGTACTTTGGGAGGCCGAGGTGGGCAGATCACCTGATGTCAGGAGTTCGAGACCAGTCTGGCCAACATGTTGAAACCCCGTCTCTACTAAAAATACAAAAATTAGCTGGGTGTGGTGACACGTGCCTGTAGTCCCAGCTACCTGGGAGGCTGAGGCAGGAGAATTGCTGGAATCCAGGAGGCAGAGGTTGCAGTGAGCTGAGATCCTGCCACTGTACTCTGGACTGGGCGACAGAGTGAGACGCTGTCTCTAAATAAATAAGTAAGAGGCCCCAGGACCTCGCTAGCCCTTTCTACCAGGTAAGGACACATCTAGAAGGTGCTGTCTATGAATCAGAATGGAAACCCTCACCAGACATTGAATCTGCTGGTGCCTTGATCTTGAGATAAGTTTCTCACAGTTCAGGAGAAATAAGCTACTTGGTTTGTGTATTTTGCTACAACAGTTCCAACAGACTAAGACACATATCAGGAGATTAGCAGGTAGTGAGGATGTGGTGAAATGGGGACTTTTATGTGGCTGGAAAACAGTTTGGCAGATCTTAAAAAGTCAAACATATGCATACAGTGTGACCCAACCATTCCAATTCTAGACCTTTCCCCAAAAGAGAGGAAAAGCATACAATCTCTTCTACATGAAGGTCCACAGAAGCAGTATTTGTAGTTGTCAAAAGCTGGATATAGCCCAAATGTCAATCAACAAGTGAATGGATAAACCAATCATGGCACATCTACACAACGGAATATTACTCAGCAATAAAAAGGAAGGTACTATTTTTTTTTTTAGATAGGATCTCACTCTGTTGCCCAGACTGGAGTACAGCGGTGCGATCTTGGCTGACTGCAATTTCTGCCCCCCAGGCTCAAGCAATTCTCCTGCCTCAGCCTCCTGAGCAGCAGGGATTACAGGTGTGCATCACCACGCCCAGCTGATTTTTTTGTATTTTTAGTAGAGACAGGGTTTCACCATGTTAGCCAGGCTGGTCTCGAACTCCTGACCTCGAGTGATACACCCGCTTCAGCCTCCCAAAGTGCTGGGATTACAGGTGTGAGCCACCACACCCAGCCAGGAATACACTATCGACACATTTAACAACATAAGTGAATCTCAAAATAAATTATGCTGTTGTGTGAAAGAAGCCAGTCTAATAAGAGCACATCCTATATAATTTCACTTATATAAATTTCTAGAAAATGCAGACTAATTGATTGTGACAGAAAGCAGATCAGTGGTTTTCCGGAGATAAGAGTAACAGGGGGTGGAGCATGAGGAAAGTTTGAAAGGTGATGAATATGCTTATTATCTTAGTTGTGATGATGATTTGACACATGCGTCAAACTCATAATATTGTATACATTAACCAAGTGTAGTTGATGTCAATCCTACCTCAATAAACCTGCTGCAGAAATAAAAAGCTTTGGCTGGGCATGGTGGCTCAAGCATTTAATCCCAGCACTTTGGGAGGCTGAGGCAAGAGGATTTCTTTTTTTTTTTCTTTCTTTCTTTTTTTTTTTTTTTTATAAGACGGGGTTTCACCATGTTGGTCAGGCTGGTCTTGAACTCCTGATCTCAGGTGATCCGCCCTCCTTGGCCTCCAAAGTGCTTGGATTACAGGCATGAGCCACCGTGCCCGGCCGCAAGAGGATTTCTTGAAGAGGTCGGGCACGGTGGCTCAAGTCTGTAATTCCAGCACTTTGGGAGGCAGAGGCATGTGGATCACGAGGTCAGGAGTTTGAGACCAGCCTGGGCAATGTGGTGAAACCATCCCTACTAAAAATACAAAAAATTAGCCGGGCGTGGTGGCAGACACCTGTAATCCCAGCTACTCAGGAGGCTGAGGTGGAGGTTGCAGTGAGCCAAGATCACGCCACTGCACTCCAACCCGGGTGACAGTGCAAGACTCCATCATCTCAAAAAAAAAATAAATAAATAAAGAGGATTGCTTGAGCCCAGGGATTCAAGACCAGCCTGGGCAACATAATGAGTCCTGGTGTCTACAAATTTTTTTAAAGAAATTGGCTAGGCATGGTGGTGCATATTTTTAGCTACCTGGAGGCTGTGGTAGGAAGATTGCTTGAGCCCAGGAGTTTGAGGCTACGGTGAACAAGGATTGTGCTATGCCCTCTAGCCTGGGTGACAGAGTGAGACCCTGAAAAAAAAATTTTCAAAAACAGACAAAACAAGTTCCCCAAGGTCATACAGCTAATAAATAGCAGTCTGCTTCCATCTGCTAAACACTCAAGCACTACTTTATCATGCAAGGTACATATTGTCATTCCCATTTTGTAGATGAAAGACTGAGAATCCAAGGGGATGATGTGACCTCTCCAGTGTTGCTATTAAGTGACAGAGCTGAAATTTATAGCCATGTCTCTTTTACTCCAAATCCAATGTTCTTTCGGTCACATGCTCTACATTCTTGCTGTTTATTTGAATACTTTGGACACCATGCACACAGCCTCTGCTCTCCCAAGGGGGTCTGGTTACCTCCTCCTCACTCTACACCTCTTTCTTCAGAAATAAAGCCCATTCTGGACTCCCTGTCCTCACCCATACATTATTACTCAGCTGCTTACCTTCTATACCTGAAGACATGGGAACAAATCAATTTTTAAATGCCCAGAAGAGAACAGGACTCTCAGTAATTGCCAATGCATCTTTGTGAAAGCGAGAGCTTGCTGGGCGCTTGGAATGCAGCCCCTGCCTGTTTTAAAGAAATAGGAAGTTGGAATCGAGACTAATAGACCAACGTGCAGGCAGCACTTAACAGTTTCAGAGCCCTTTCTTCTCTCTCATCTGTACAATGACTCAGTAAGCTTGGTGTTCTCACACCCTTCCCTACTTTTTTTTTTCCAATGAAGCAATTGATGCTGGTGATGAGGCTTGAAAAAAAAAAAATAGCTGAGCCTGTATTCAAACTCATCCTTTTTGGAGGTGGGAGGTTGTTTTGAATTCTGGATCTTATTTAGGTCATGGCAGAATGAACATCTGACCACTTGGTCCATCCTCTTTGGTGCCTGATCCCAGTTTCAGATCCCAGTCCAGATTCTCTATAGTCATCACAGGGCTTCTCTAAAACATAAAAGCGTGGCCCTTGGGACGGGAAGACAGAGGGAAGATGTAGAGAGGCGCCAGACAATCATTGTGTGTTTCCTTATGAAATCAACGCAAAGACCATGAAGCTTGCATGCTTATTTTACAGAATGTGGGAAAGGGAATCATTTACGATGAACTTCCAAGCTGCCAGGACAGGGCAATCTGTCCCTAATCAAGCATCACAACACACCCTGGTGCTCTGATTGAGAACTTGCTTAAAGAAAATTGCCCTGAGTGAGAATCCATTCAGGAACCTCTTCCATTGTGTCTTGCTTGGAATTAGACTTTTTTTCCCTCATTTGAATGACAGGTTATTATTATGTACCTGAGGAAACATTTGAGGCTATTGAATGAGGGTGTCATACAATATTTCACTCAATGCAATTTAATGAAGGGCAACCAGAATCGCTGCGTTTTACCTCCTTTAAACAATCAGCAGTTCATCCAAGTGCAAAGTTGTTAAAGACTCATTTACTGTGCTGGAGTGGAAATTTTCATGGGCTTTGGGGTGGGGCAGACATTGTTCATATCCTAGTTTTGTTTCTTACACTGTATCTTAGTTTTCCATCAGTAACATAAGAAAAATTATGGCTACCAAACAAGAGATAAAATGAGCTCATATAAGTAACTTCTTGGCATATGGAAGGTGCTCAATAAAATATTTTCCCTTCCCAGTTGGCAAGCCAGGATTCATCTTCCAAACTGATCTTTTCAGTAATTGCTGGGTCTTTTCCAAACGGGACAGCAGATGATGAATTTGTCGACTCAGCTTGATTACAACGCCAGAAATGCTTCCCACGGGTTGCCAGCCAATAATCAAATCTCCATCAGATCATGAAAATCTTTCACCTTTTATGAAGGTATCTTCTGCCCTTGTCCTTAAGTTAGTGGTAAGATACTATCATCTCCTGTGACTATAATGTCAGTCTGTTCTGAGAGGTAGAGCAATCAATCAGGACATGATGAGGAATTAATGAGAGCTCTATGTGAAGTTGTGTATGTATTACTGATTAGCTCCTAGGAATAAACATTTTAAAAATGAAATAGTTGATTGTAACAGAGCCTGCACATTTTAAAGTCTTTTAGAACATATTGTAAAATCGAGCTCAAGGATGTGCCACTAGAAGTGTGTGGGAATATCCCTTTCCCCTCAACCTCATTAAATCTAAGCATTGCCATTTCTCCTTATTTTTACGAATATGAAGTGTGAAATGGCATTATGTCTAATTTGCAATGCTTTATTGGACATTTTTCCATATGTTTATTGGCCATTAATGTTTATTCTTTCTTGTTCCTGTGTTCAGCCTATTGCTCTTTGGAGGTTAATTTTTTTCTTATTGCTTTATAAAAGATCATTGTAGCATAGACGCGTTAATCCTTTTTTTTTTTCTTTTGAGATAAAGTCTCGGTCTGTTGCCCAGGCTGGAGTGCAGTAGCACAATCTTAGCTCACTGCAACCTCCGCCTCTCCGGTTCAAGCAATTCTCCTGCCTCAGCCTCCTGAGTAGCTGGGATTACAGGCACACGCCACCATGCTTGGCTAATTTTTGTATTTTTAGTAGAGATGGGGTTTCACCGTGTTGGCCAGGCTAGTTCGAACTCCTGACCTCAGGTGATCCTCCTGCCTTGGCTTCCCAAAGTGCTGGGATTACAGGCATGAACCAACGCACCCAGCCAGTGCATTAACTCTTGATCACATATACAACAGCTGTTTGAGGTTTTTTGTTTGTTTTATCCAGTATATTATTTCACTTTTAAGGTTTATTATTCTGTTTTTAGGAATTGCCTAAAAACCAATGAGCAAGCATTGGTCCTATCCAATATACATGTACTGAATGCCAACCATGTGCCAGGTTCTGTGCCAGGCATTGGTGGTAGGAGAGGAAAAAAAGCTCAAATCACTGCCCTCTAAGAGATCATAGTCCAGTGAGGATAGTGAAGAACAATCATAAAAACCAGTGCTATCAACACAGTGCAATTGTCATAGTCAAGGGAAGTACTGGGGGCTGTAGGAGTAGAATAAGGGCATCCTAACCTAGTTCAGAGAGGAGGAGGGGAATGAGGGAAGGTTTAGACAGAGCAAGGAGGGCATCCTGGGAACACGAAAAAGTGTAGGAAGAGGGAAGATCCCAAGGCATCAAAGAGGCTCAGTCTTTTTGAAGATTCCAAATAGTTCAGTGACTAAAGTACATGATATAGAGGGTTAGGCGAGGCTCACTCAAGGGGAGAGATTTCACAGTAATGAAGTAGGACACATAGGCTGGAACCAGATCATCAAGGTCCCTGGTTGTCAGCATAACGAAACTGAATGTCAACCTGAGAACCATGGGTTGCTACTGGGGGTTCTGGGCTCGGAAGAGACCTGCTCAGAGTTAGATATACATGTAAAGGCACAGACTAAAAGCAAGAATCCAGTAAGCTGAGTAAATGAACAAAACAGGAAGGAAACTTGGTTTCCAATAGGGCAGGCTACTCAATCTTCTCTGGGAGGGTGCTGGGATGGGATGGTATTGGGCCTTGGCATGCATAAGCCCTTCCTGGAAAGATCAGCTCCTGTTGCTGATATCCTGGAGTCACATTCAAGAGGCACAAGAGAAGGGTTCATGGCCACAGCCTCCCATCTCAGCTTTGGCCAGCCAGGGACACTGCAGCCCTGATTCCTGGGATTTGCCTATCCTGGAAAGGCAGGAAAGAAGGGTGGCAAGGAAGCCGAGGTCCATAATTCTGCTGACTTCAATTCACCAGGCTCTCACCAGGAACCCTCTGTATACAAAGCCACAGAAAGGAATGAGGTGCAGTTCCTGTATTTGGTTATTTGGTGCAGGGGTAAGAAAATCACAAAACATAAGATAAAAAGCTGGCCTACGCCTGACGCCACAAAATAGTAACTACACAACAAGAATGTAAGAATTAGGAAAAGCTTCAAGGGGCTTTCAGGAACTGGCCCTAAAAGGCTGGGTGAAGTTTCAATTGTAAGAAAAATGAGAGAGAGAATTAGAAATTTTGGGCAAAGGATGTGACTTTTCAGCTCAAAGGAGGGCATTTTGAATAAAGTTTTCAGAAATAAGGCTGGAAAAAGAAGGGGTCCCCCATCTGGGGTTTTGTTCTCCAGATAGTGGAGAGTCAGTGATGATACTGATCTAGGAAGCATCAGGGAGAGAAGCATTCTAGGAAAATAACTTCAGAGTCATATTTACATAGACTGGAAACCAAGCCACTAGTGAAGAGACCATTGCAGCTCTCAGGCTGCTCTGAGTGGTGGCAGTGAGAAAAGAGGGGAGGCATGGATTGCAGAGACACTACAGAGGTCAAGGACCTCAGAGATCAAGGTGTGGTTTAGGGTGAGGCTCTTTTACAGAGTCAGCTTAGGGAATTAGCAGGAAGCTGCTGGTATCCAAGACTAGACTGTTGAGTCTTCAAACCACAGGATATCTGAACTGGCAGAGGCCTTAGAGTTCATGATTTAAGTGGAAGAGACACAATCCCCACCTATAGAAGCAATGTGAAAACTTGAATCTAGGTGGGCTCTGCAACTGCAAAATCGCAAATCTGCAATTTGGTCCACTTTCTTTTCCAGCTTTACTTCTGAACATTTTATTCAAAATACCCTCCCTTGAGCTGAAACACCAACCAGGCTTTTAGGGCCAGCTCCCAGATTCAAGGCAGTGACACTGCACTCCAGGCAGCGTCAGCTGGGAAAGCTCAACTGGGACAGGAGGATCCACTTCCAAGATGGCTCACTCCTGTGTTTGGCAAGCTGGGGCTAGCTGTCAGCTGGGAACTCATCTGGGGCAGTTGGTGGATTACCAGTAGTGTATGGTGACACTGTGCCAGTTTCTGAACCCTGGCCTTGAGACACTGACATCATCCATTTCTCATCTCTTGGAAAATTTACTCTTAGGACACAGCTACCATACTGTGGGGAAGCCCAAGCAGCCCTGTGATGAAGTCGACATGAAGAAGTATCAAGCCCCTGACTGATTTTTTTTTTTTAAGCAAAAACCAGTGGAGGCTCAAATGTGGCTGTCTAGCTATAGTTGGCCACCTCTACTGAATGACTGTTCCCTTTAACTATTGCTATGTGACAGGCTACTTGAAAATTTAGCAACTGCTGGGCACAGTGCCTCATGCCTATAATTCCAGCACTTTGGGAGGGTGAAGTGGGAGGATTGCTTGAGTCCAGGAGCTCAAGACCAGACTGGGCAACATAGTGAGACCCTATCTCAAAAGAGATTTTTTAAATTAGCTGGGTGTGGTGGCATGCGCCTGTAGTCCCATCTACTTGGGAGGCTGAGGTGGGAGGATCCCTTGAGCCCAGGAAATTGAGCTGCAGTGAGCTGTGCTAGTACTACTGCACTCCAGCCTGGGTGACAGAGAAGAGAGAGAGAGAGACAGAGATGGAGACAGAGAAGGGATGGAGAGAGGAAGGGTGAGAGGAAAGGGGGGGAGGGAAAGAGGAAGGGAGGGAGAAGGAGAGGGAAGGAGAAAGGAAAGAAGGAAGGAAGGAAGGAAGGAAGAAAGGAAGGAAGTGTAGCAGCTAAAAACAACAGTTTTAACAGTCCTTGCCATGTTCAGGAAAAAAAAATAACACAAATAAAAATAAAATAAAAATTTAAAAAACCTCAACAGCAATCACTTACTTTGCCCATGAACTGCCTGTTTCTATTGGTTGGAGCACAGCAGTGCCCACTTGCTCATATGCTGTCTTTGGCTGCTTTTGGGCAGAGCGGTGGAGTTAAATGTTTGTCACTGAGACCATATGGCCCACAAAACTTAACATATTCACTCTCTGGCAATTTAGAGGTTGAAGGAGAAGAAAACACTCGCTCAAAGGCTGCACACAAGTGTACACATGAATCCAGACAAAAACTCAGGACTCTCTCATCCCAGTCTTGTGCTATTTACTCCCTTCTGCTAAGACTTATTAAGCACATCTGTAAAGCTACAAGTTTAAAAGACATGCAGATAAAGAAATGACTACCTAGAAAAATCTATAATAGGCCAGGCACAGTGGCTCATGCCTGTAATCCCAGCGCTTTGGGAGGCCGAGGCGGGCGGATCACCTGAGGTCAGGAGTTTGAGATCAGCCTGGCCAACATGGCGAAACCCCATCTCTACTAAAAAAAAAATACAAAAATTAGCTGGGCATAGTTGCAGGCACCTGTAATTTCAGCTACTTGGGAGGCTGAGGCAGGAGAATTGCTTGAACCCAGGAGGCGGAGGTTGCAGTGAGCCGAGATCGCGCCACTGCACTCCAACCTAGGTGACATAGTGAGGCTCCATCTAAAAAAAAAAAAAAAAGAAAAATCTGTAATAGAAGTGAGCACAGCACATGACAGAAATGAGAACAAGTGCTTTTCACTCCTGCTGCCGTGGCTGGGAAGAGCTCTTGCGTGCCTTTCCAGAATCTGGCCTCCTTCTGATAACAACATCCTAATTCTCCCGAAGAAGCCATTCCATCATGTCAGTTTCTGCAGTTTGAGCGAGGCAGACCTCACCACTCGGCTCCAGCCCTGGTCACTGTGCTCTGTTCAGGGATGTCCAGAAGACACAAGCCTGCCCTGGAGAGTCCACCCTCAGACTCTGGCTGGCTCTTCGGAGACAAAGAAGAATTCTTTCCCTGCAGTGGCCAAGCTGGTGGACTGTCAGCCTGGAGCCACCGGTGGCCACCTCTGTCACCACATTGAGAGGGCCAGGCCAAGTTCTCCCAGAGGAAAACAGAACCAGGAGCTGCAGAGAGACCCTGTATGACACAGAGTCAGTCTGAACTCTTCTACGACGCGAGGAAATCTCCTTTTCTCCTTAAACTTCTGAGAGGTGGGACTCTGTCACTGGAACTCAAAAATTCCAACCAACATTGTTCTTTTCCTAGCAACCACCACCCAACTCACTTGTGAATCTTTTTCTCTTCCAACCCTATCTCGGCTGCCTGCTTTCTGCATCAGCATCCTCCATCTAGGAATGCAAATTTCAGAAACCAATCATGCCTGAGGCACGCCTGAGACGAGTGGAGCCAAGTCTGATAATGAATTTGTGTACACTGTGTGAGCCATTGTGCGGCTATTCAAAACCCATTCAATGTTTTTCTCTAGCAATCATAAGTACACTGTTCTCAGTATTGTCTCTGTCACCAGCTAAATGATGGAGATATTTCCACTCAGGATCTCGATAGACTTGTGCCTCTGGCATCGGATGTGTGTGAGCTGAATGCACTTGGAGCTTCTGGAAGCAGGAGGTCTGCTGCCTTTGGAAGACCTGCTGAAAACTGGACATTATTGTTTTTCTTTTCTTTTCTTTTGAGGGGGGTCTGCCTCCTGGAATGGGCATCTCCAGTGTGGGCAGGGGGCAACTGGGAAAGGTGGTCGGCAGCACCTTGACCTTGAGTGGGCCCAGATCTTAGATCTCCAGCCCCTGTCGCTTTATTTCTTCTTCTTCTTCTTTTTTTTTAAAGTGACAGAGATCTCACTATGTTGCCCAGGCTGGAGTGCAGTGGCTATTCACAGGCACAATCCCTGCTGCTTTAGAATGTCCTGGAGAGCTTTCGGAAAGTCCAGGTTCCTGTCTCTATCCCTGCAAGACTCTGAATCCGTAGGTCTGGGGAAAGCAATCCTGATATTAGAAAGCTCTGTACTTCTTCTTCTTTTTTTTTTTTTTTAAATATAGATGGAGTCTCACTATGTTGCCCAGACTGGCCTCAAACTCCTAGGCTCAAGCAGTCCTCCCACCTCAGCCTCCCAAAATGCTGGGACTCTAAGCCTGAGTCCAGCCAAAACTCTTCCCTTCTAAAGGGCAGCCATGTTGCAGAATCGTCAGCATGACATGTCCAGAGGCCAGGGTCCTTCTTCCTGTTCCAGGGGGCCCTCTCACTTGTCCCTCAAGGCACTTCTCCTCCTAAGTCTCTAGGGCTCCTCAGTGGAACCCTTCCCCTTCATGGCCTGCCTAGGGTTACCTTTGTGGAGTCAGAGGCTGTTTGTTAGGGAGGAATATGTGGAACCACTGACCTAGTGCAACCCCATAACTTGCCATTAAGGAAACCAACTGAGGAGCAGGACAACCAAATGAATTTCCCAAGATCACATAACACATCCAGGGCTTAATGACCAGGGTGCACACCTAGGGGCTGGAAAATTGTCCCAGGCCTGGTCTCACACAATACTTTCCTTTTAATTTTTAAAATAATTTTATTAATTTTATTATTATTATTTTCTGAGACAGGGTCTTGCTTTGTCACCCAGGCTGGAGTGCAGTGGTGCGATCACAGCTCACTATAGCCTCAACATTCCAGGCTCAGGCAATCCCTCCCACCTCAGCCTCCCAAGTAGCTGGGACTATGGGCACAGCCTACCACATCCAGCTAATTTTTAAAAACCAATTTTGTTGTAGAGACAGGGTAGGGGAGGGGGTTTCCCTACGTCGCCCAGGCTGGTCTCAAACTCCTGGCCTCCAGTGATCCTTCCACTTCGGCCTCCAAAAGTGCTGGGATTACAGGCATGAGCCACACTGCGCCTGACCTCACACACTCTGAATTATATAGGGTGGGGTCCTAACCAACTCAGCCTTCCAAGCCAGACTCTACGGCAGCTATTCTCCATCCTAAAAGTGGGAAGGTGCTGCCTATTGAGGGAGAGGTGGGTCTTCTTCCCATCTCTATCTTCACCTAGAAGATGATTTCCCGTTTCTCCATCTTCACCTATTGGCTATGCAGGGGCTGCTTGGAGTTTTAACACTGATCCAGCAGCTCACCTGGCTTCTGCATAAGTAAAAGACCTTTATTCCTTGGGGTGGGGGAGGTGTGGGTCTGGGTGGTGGGCACTGACTCTACTTCCAGCCCAGCTCCTTCTCTTTGGTCCTGCCCCCCAGGGTTTTACATATCCATATAACCACTGACTCAGGTCAGCTCTTTCCAGTCCAGTGTCAACAACACGAGCGAGTGATAGAGCCTGAAGACTATTACTCAGGGGAGGACAGTGGTGAGTCATCATGAGAGATTCCTTCCCTAGTCTGGCCACTCTGCTCCAGATTGTGTTGGGAGACCAAGAATAATAACACCTTTTGGTCTGGCCTTTTAAAATAGAACCAATGGAGTCTGCGGCTTTAGGAGGAGAAGTCCTGGGAGTCAGGTGCTCAGCCAACTAGCCTATCATTCCCTGGGGGATGCTGGCTACTACCTTGCCCACTGGTAATTGGAGAGTGTTGTCCTAGGCCATTTGGGGTGGGCTTCCTGAGTCTTTTGGAGGTTACAGAATCTTACAACGTGTGCTATAAACCAAGGACACACCCTACCCAAAATTTATATACATATCCATACAAAATGTTTCATACAATTTCAGGGGTTCATGGAACCCCCTGACACCCAGTCATGGGCTCCTGGCAGTGAATTCCTGATATCTGGGCTCTATTTGTCTAATAATTCTATGAAATAGGTTTCTTCCGAATTCTATACTCCCCACATCCTCCATAAAATTATTATTTTTTTTAATTTTTGGTCTTCATTTATTTAAGAAACATGTACTGAGTGCTATCCACTCCTTGTGAAAAGTACAGTATTTCTGGGAGAGAGGAAAGAGGAAGGGCTTCCACCTGGGGTGTCTGCAAGAAGGTTGTGGACACTGGAGGTGAAGACGCACTGAAGAACTGACTTCACGGTTCTGACTGTCACGGTTGACACTCAGAGAGGTGACTGTTACCCACCTCTTCACCCCTTCCCTGGCTTGTTTTGGCAAGATCCTTTCCTCAACACTAGAAGTAAGTCATCGTGTGTCTATGTCAGCCCTGGCAATCCCATTCCCTTTTTTCTCTTTTTTTTTTTTTTTTTTTTTTTTTTGAGACAGTCTTACTCTTGTCCCCCAGGCTAGAGTGCAATGGTGCAATCTTGGGTCACTGCAACCTCTGCCTCCTGGGTTCAAGATTCTCCTGCCTCAGCCTCCCAAGTAGCTGGGGCTACAGGCGCCTGCCACCATGCCAGGCTGGTTTTTGTATTTTTAGTAAAGATGGGGTTTCACCATGTTGGCCGGGCTGGTCCTGAACTCCTGACCTCAGGTGATCTGCCCACCTTGGCCTTCCAAAGTGCTGGGATTATAGGCATGAGCAACTGTGCCTGGCCCCATTCCCCTTTTTGAGTGTTTCCAACCCCAGTTTTGGCCAAAGAGACCTAAGGAAAGTCAGTCTGGGACCCTCAATTCCTAGAAAAAACACAGAGCCTCAGAAAAAAAAAGGCTTTCGGGCTGGATTACAGGTGGCTCTGGTGAAACCCCATCTCTACAAAAGAGGAAGAAGAAGAAGAGGAAGGAAGAAGAGGAGGAGGAGGAGGAAGAGGAGGAGGAGGAGGAAGAGGAGGAGAAGGGTAGGGGAAGAAGAAGGAGAAGGAGAAAAGGAGGAGGAGGAGGGTAGGGGAGGAAGAAGAAGAAGAAGAAGAAAAGAGACTGGGCTTTTGATCTCAGTGATCAGCACCTCTGAGCGGCCCTGCATCCTCTGGCTCCTAGTCTTCTAGGAAAGATAATAAAGTCTGTTTCATTTAAGCCACTATTGGATGGGTTTTGTAACTTTTAGCCAAAACCATTGGTCACTGACGCAAATGAACAGTCCCAGAAGTAGGGGGTATGCACAAAGGACTGATAGGTTTCTAAGCAGCTGGACCATTGTGGTAGACGTGTCAATCAAGTTACCTATCTGATAATATTCCCTTCTCAGACACATCTATTTTCACAAGTCTTACTGAGAAGAAATGAAATTGATCCACACCCTTCCCAAAAAATATTAGCGGTCATTGGCCGGTGGTTGTACAGGTCATTATACAATGTTCATGCAAGGATGCCCCTTTGTCTTTTCCCTAAGGCCAAGACAGACATAGGGCTCATGCTGGAGTGTCTGCAAGAAAGGACACTGGTATTTTGTTCCACTATTGAACATCTGTCTAGCTAGCTGATTTGCAAAACTTCTCATCTACTACTTGAGCTGGGGAAAATATGAAATGGCACAGCAGAGGGTTATCAGGTAGGGAGGGTGCCAGAAGGGTCACCTTGAATTCTTACTCCCTAGGAATTAAAGAAAATGAACTCCACACCTTCACATAAAATGCACTGTAAATGGTGCCTGAGGAGGTGGGCAACATGGTGGTCCTGATACACCTCAAGGGAGGAGGTGGGGGGCCCCAGGACCCAGTATCACCGCCTGTAACATTGAGGGGAATGGGTCATACTCAGTCTGGCATCTGCTACTAAGATCTGTCCCCAGATCATTTGTCTTCTAGAGAGGATTATACTTAAAACTTGGAGGACTGTCTCTGATTCCCATGACACCAACTAGGTGTACGACAATCCAATTCTATTCGGACACTGACTAACCAGAATTAGTGTTAGACTCTTTGAGGGCTCAGTCCCACAAAATAGCCCTCACTTGGGATGCCAGCCATGAGCCCTGGGTTTCTGGGCTACCTGCACTTTCATTCAACTTGGCTACAAATTCAGGAATCCCCATGGCCCATGCCTGCTTCAGGTACAATAATTTGCTAGAACGACTCACAGAGCTCAGGGAAATACTACACTTATAAAGGAAATGAGTGAACAGCTAGGTGAAGAGGTGCACAGGGTAAAGTCTGGAAGGGTCCCGAGTTCGGGAGCCTCTGCCCCTGTGGAGTCAGGGTGCACCACTCTCCTCATGCATGAATATGCTCATCAACTCAGAAGCTCCCAAACCCTTCTGTTTCCTTTGGGAGATTTTATGGCCATTTAATTATATAGCCATGGTTGATTAAATCATTGGCCATTGGTGATTGAATTCAAACTCCTGCCCCTGTCCTCTCCCCAGTGGGACTGAATGTTCCAGCCCTGTAATCACATGATTGATTCCTCTGATGACCAGCTCCATCCTGAAGTCATCTAGGTGCCCAACAAGAGTGATCTTACTCACATACACTTTCATAGATGGCTGAAGACAGACAAGGACTCAAAGGCTCCTTTGAGTAACAAAAGACACTCCTTTCACTCAAAAAATTCCAAAGGATTTAGGAGCTCCTTGTCAAAAACCAGGGACCAGACAAGGACCATATATATATATTACATTATACCACGGGGATTATATAATAATTGGTGTTTCACCAATTATTGATTAAGAAGTCTTAACTTTTTGGAGTATAAATAGGGTTACCAGGACCCTTTTGAGGATGAAAAAGGATGCATAAACCAGGACTGTCCTGGGCAAATTAGAATGTGTGGTCTCCTTAATATAGAAATTTATCTCTCTCTTTCAGTAGGTATAGTAACACATACCTTCCCTGTTTCCTTGTCCCCCAACCCCCGCACTTTGCCCTTCCCATTGGGTAATAAGTCCACGATGTCATCTTGGTGAGGTTCCTTAATTTACCTTCACTTTTGGGCAAAGGTATACAATTAAGGTACCACAGCTTACTCAACTATGAAGGCACAGGGGCAGATGGAGAAATGAATCCCTTAACTCTCAGAGTAGCCTGGGTGGGGCCTGGGGCTGTCAGAGCCCTTGGCCAGTTGCCTTGGCCCATGAGTGGTCAACAAATGTCATCTTTTCTTTGAGATTTGGAAACACTGTTTTAGGCTGTTAGTAAAATCTCGTTTTGACATTTAGGATACAATTTTGTTTGTTCAATTATTTCACTTCAATTCCAAATGCAACTAAAACCCTTTTTCTCCTCTTTTGTGTGTTTTGAGTTAGGAACAGGAGCTCCCTCTGGGTGGACAGAGAATGTGATGGCTTTGGCAGGTAGAGTAAGCATTGGATCACAGCCCCGTCCACATCTCAGCTGGGAACCCATGTGCTGGGCACAAAACATTCATGGTCCGGTGGGCACACTCCACAGAATACACACCATAGAAGATGCCATGCAACCATTGTCCCCTGGAGTTGTGCAGTGCCATTGCCCTGGGCTGCTTCCTCTCCCAAGAATTGACTGTGCTGCAAATACAGTCAGTTTCACTATAAAATGACGTACATGTTCCTAAAAATCTCTGTGCTGTGTAAAATTGTGTGATTAAAAATCATAGGGCAGGTCTTGTGTGGTGGCTCATGCCTGTCATCCCAGCACTTTGGGAGGCTGAGGCAGGTGGATCAGCTGAGGTGAGCAGTTCGAGACCAGCCTGGCCAACATGGCAAAACCCCATCTCTGCTAAAAATACCAAAATTAACCTGGATAGTCCCACCTACTTGAGTGGCTGAGGCACAAGAATCTCTTGAACCCAGGAGGTGGAGGATGCAGTGAGCTGATGTCGTGCTACTACACTCCAGTCTAGGCAACAGAACAAGATTCTGTCTCAAAAGAAAAAAAAAATCACAGGGCTTATGGAAAAATGGAGTTAAGACACACTCAAAAACATTATCAGTGACATTGTAAAAAAGATAGGAAACTAATAAAAATGGTAGCACAGTTTCATACATGTTAGATGGTTAAGAAAGACATAAACACCATGCTATTGTTTGGATGTGTCCCCCAAACTTCATGTGTCGGAAACTGAATCCCCAATGCAACAGTGTTGAGAGGTGGGACCTTTAAGAGGTGATTAGGTCATGAGGGCCCTGCCCTAATGAATAGATTGATGCCGTTATCATGGGACTGGGTTAGTTATTGTGGGAGTGGGTTCCTGATAAAACGGATGAGTTCAGCATCCTTTGCTTCTCTCTCTCTTTTTCACTCATGTGCTCCCTTGCCCCTCAGCATTTCACCATGGCATAATGCCGCATGAAGGCCCTTGCTAGAAGCCAGTGCCATGCTCTTGGACTTCCCAGCCCCTAGAACCATGAGCCAAATACATTTCTGTTCATTGTAAATTACCCAGTCGGTGGTATTCTGTTGTAGCAACACAAAATGGATTAAGACACACTACAATAAATACAGCAGTGTATCTTGAGTAAAACCTGAAGTTTAAAGTTGAGGAACAGGTGACAGCTTGTGAGATACCATGCAGTGGTAGAAGTGTTACCAGAAAGGAGTCCCAATCCAGACCCCAAGAGAGGATTCTTGGACCTTGCACAAGAAAGAATTTGAGGAGAGTTCATACAGTAAAGTAAAAGAAAGTTTATTAGAGAAGTAAAGAAACAAAAGAATGGCTACTCCACAAGCAGAGCACCCCCAAGGGCTGCTGGTTGGCTGTTTTTATAGTTATTTTCTAAGTATATGCTAAACAAGGGGTGGGTTATTCATGAGTTTTCTGGGAAAAAGGTGGGCAATTCCCAGAACTGAGGGTTTCTCCCCTTTTTAGATCATACAGATGAACTTCCTGATGTTGCCATGGCATTTGTAAACTGTCGTGGCACTGGTGGGAGTGTCTCGTAGCATGCTGATGTATTATAATAAGCGTATGATGAGCAGTGAAGACAACCAGAGGTCACTTTCATGGCCATTTTGATTTTGGTGGGATTTGGCCAGCTTCCTTACCTCTTGCTGTGTCATTAGCAAGGTCTTTGTGACCTGTGCCAACCTACTACGTCATCATGTAACTAAGAATACCCAGCCTCCCGGAAATGCAGCCCAGTAGGTCTCAACCTCATTTTATCCAAGATGGAGTCGCTCTGGTTCCAACGCCTCGGACAGAAATACATGCCATAGAAGATGCCATGTAACCATTGTCCCCTGGAGCTGTGCAGTGTCATCTGAAATCAGGACATCAGCTGTAACACCATTGGGAGGTAGGTGTGGCTCATAACACACTTGGAAAACTGAGGCAGCCAGGAGGTGTTTGAAGTGTATGTATTTGTATGTTCTGTTGAATTCCTTTTCAGCATTCCTACTGATGCTATTGAATTTTACTGGAGTCCTATGATCCCGGAAGACAGCAATTGGTAAAGAAATCCCATGACTATTCTGTGTTCTGGAAACAGCTTACTATAAACAGCGACACTTCACATGTGACTTAGATACGCCTTATGGAAGGCCCGTTGTTAACCGTGACAAGGCCGGACACAGATCCTCTAAATGGCTTTTCTCGTAAGCCTCGTAAAATGCATAGCTGAACTGTTTTGCCCCACTGATCAATCAGAACCAAAATCCTTGTTAACCAAACGGGTTAAGCTTCTCTCCTTCCCTGGGGCCCCTGAGCCTTGGCCCAAACTCAACCTCAGCCACAGACAGCCCCTCCCTGTGAGAGATCCTCCTGGGAGCAGGCTGACATTCTCTGATCTGCTCTATTTGATCACAATGGCCTTTTATCTTAGTGTTCACACTGGTTCGTTCTAGCCTTATTTACTTCTCTCCATAAAAGAAAAACTCGTTTTGCCTAACCCTGGAGATGCCTACAAATCTCGTGGTTAAAGTGTTCTTTCTTTTGCCATAGTCCACCACCCTCTGTGAAAAATCTTTGAATAAAAGTTTTCTTACCTTGGTCCAGATTTGTTTTTCACTTGACACTGTACGGCTCAGTTCAGCTGGAAGCAGTTTTCTGCTTTCACCTAGTGTCCTGTGGATGAAATCACACGTAAACAAATGCAAAATTTGCATTATGCTCAAATGATTCTTCAATATATCAATTGCACTGGAACAAATTTGCATTTTCAAAACAAACTCTGAAGCAGAACAGACTAGAGATGTCTGACGCAGACACTTTGAACCGCAGTAGTAGACACAATTATTTACATGCCAGGGGCCCTGTTATGTGACATTTTTTTTTTAAACTTACGGAAAGAGAGACGCCAGGTGAGCATTTTTATATGTGCGAAAATCCATTACATCTCAAAGATCTGTCACGCTTATCTTTAAGTAAAGCCTTTCTTCATAGGCTTCCTCTGAGAATTGACCTCGCGTTCATACAAATGATAGAAACTCAAGGTGAGAAGGGATTTAAAAATCTTATACTCTGACACCTTCATCTTACAAAGAAAGAAAGTGATGTTGCTGACCATGAGCTCCCTGAGGCAGATCCTGGGCAAGATCCACATCTGAGACCCTCACACCTAGCTCCAGACCTGGTACAATTAGGTACTCAGGTGTGCTTGCTGTTTTGAGTCGAAATGAATTACCCGAAAGGAAAATAAAGTGAAGAGCACAAAAGAAGAGCTTGTTTCAGAGCCTCCTTTTTTTTTTTTTTAAATCAGGGTTCCACTCTGTCACCCAGGCTGGTGTGCGATGGCGTGACCATGGCTCACTGCAGCCTCAACCTCCTGGGCCCAAGCGATCCTCCTATCTCAGCCTCCCAAGTTGCTGGGACCACAGGCACACACCACCACCACCAGCTAGTTTTTAATTTATTTCTTTTTACTTTGTAGAGACAAGATGCTCCCTATGTTGTCCAAGCTGGTCTTGAACTCCTGGGCTCAAGCAATCCTCCCGCCTCAACCTCCTAAAGAGCTGGGATTACAGGCATGAGCCACTGTGGCCGATCAGTGGCCTCTTGCATGACACCAACTGGCCAAAGGCTTCCTTCCAAAGTCAATCAACAATTCCAATCATTGTCTGTCACACCCTCCAGTTGTTTCCTAAACCACCAAAAATGCAAAGCACGTTTGTGCTCAGGGAAGACTGAGTTGAACCTTTTCTGCTTTTCCTCTTTGATTGTTTTTGCCTATATCAAAGTGGGTGATGTGGATTATAAATGATCAGACTACACATTCTAAAATGTGACTCCTTTGAGAGCTTTTAATCTATCTGAGACACAGACAGGCACAGCACGAAAAGTGAAAATATCGCAGCTTCATTAGGGAAAATTTATAGCTTGTCTAGGGTCACCATGGCGACCAAAAGACAGGAACTATTTGTAGATGCCAGTATCTGTAGAAGAGCTCAGGTAAGGGACAGAACTACATTTATTGACAACAAACTATGTATCAGGTTGCTTAGCACACATTGCTTTATTTATTTATTTAGATGGAGTCTGACTCTGTCGCCAGGCTGGAGTGCAGTGGCATGATTCTCACTGCAACCTCTGACTCCCTGATTCAATCGATTCTCCTGCCTCAGGCTCCAGAGTAGCTGGGATTACAGGCACGTGCCACCACGCCCAGCTAATTTTTGTATTTTTAGTAGAGATGGGGTTTCACCATGTTGGCCAGGCTGGTCTCAAACTCCTGACCTCGTGATCTGCCCATCTCGACCTCCCAAAGTGCTGGGATTACAGGAATGAGCCACCGTGCCTGACCTAACATTGCTTTATTTAATCCTCATAAGCACATGTGAGATAGTCAGTGTTCTCCCATTCAGAACTGAGGAAATTGAGGCTCAGAGGCTGAAAGCCATTTATTGAAGACCACACAAGACTGATCTGAACTCAGGTCTGTCTGACCCTAAAGCCTCCATGAGCTGGGTCTTTTAACATTGTAATGGTAGCTGTGATCAGGTTGACGCAGGTGGTGCAAGTTGTTATAAAAATGCACAGACGTATTGGCATCCTCAGGGAAGCACATCAGTGGGGTGGCATAGTCAGGACTCAGGAGGACACTAACCTCCCCCAGGAGGCCACCATTCCCAAGAGTCAGTTCATTTGTTGCTCTTTCCTTTTTCCTACTTTAGTTTCTTCCATCTGTGCTCCCTGGGAAAAAGTTGGATTGGTTTCCCAACCATAATCACATACAGAGTAGAGCTGTGGCCCACCACAATGGCTGTCTTGGGTCAACGTTCGTTCTTTGTCTAATCAGTTAGTCTGGTGATTAGTGTGGGTTCTCTCAGAAGCAAGGATTTGAATACAAGTTTGTCTTTGGAAGGTGTAGGACAGACTGGTAGGGGAATGTGGAAGTGACACAAAGACCGCCAGGTGCAGTGACTCACACCTGTAATTTCAGCACTTTGGGAGGCCCAGGCGGGCGGACCACCTGAGGTCAGGAGTTTGAGACCAGCCTGGCCAACATGGTGAAACCCTGTCTCTACTAAAAATACAAAAATTAGCTGGGTGTGATGGTGCATACCTGTAATCCCAGCTACTCGGGAGGCTGAGGCAGGAGAATGGCTTGAACCCAGGAGGTGGAGGTTGCAGTGAGCCAAGATGGTGCCACTGTGCTCCATCCTGGCGTCCGCGCAAGACACCATCCCCCCACCCCCCTCCCCCCCTCCCCCCACCCCCCCACTCCCCCCCGCCACACACACAATAAAAGAAGTGACACGAGGAAGGGAAAGTGCA